>CM019827.1:35310328-35525328 GCA_009763385.1 Coix lacryma-jobi var. lacryma-jobi
AGAAAATCCAATTTTGTTAGACTCTATATGAGTATATCTATACAATGAACATATAATATGGAATACTTTAGTACAAAGTTTTTGTTGTAGATTTAGATCTATGTTTTTTGTAATTAAAATAAATTTATAACTAAGTTATACATAATTTAATGAGTATAAATTTTTTAATACAGTTGAAGCATACAATAATTAGTCCGCCATAAAAATTTGATCACAATTAGACTATACAAACTGTAGCTATGAATTAATCCAAATAATTACAAAAAACATATTATCGTATGGAATTAGTTGTAATAATTCATAGCTATAGTTTCTATAGTCTAATTGTGGTCAAATTTTTATGGTGAGATAATTATTGTATGCTTCAACTATATTAAAAAATTTATATTCATTGGATCATGTATAACTTAGTTATAATTTTTTTTTACTTACAGAAAAGCATGGGTCTAAAGCTACAACAAAAGTTTTGTACTAAAGTATACCATATTATATGTTCATTGTATATATCTACTCATGTGGAGTCCAAAAATTTGGATTTTCTATTTTATGATTTTTTTTGATTTACTATAATTTTTCAAAGATTCAGCGAAAATAAATAAAAAGAAGAAAAAGACAAAACCATGGTCATTGTAGTAAAACCACCGTTTAAAACCGGCTATGGAGGTAAAATGCATGGTTTCAAAAGTTGAGGAAAGTTGTTTGTCCGGTTTTAAAGATGAAGTATGAAAAGTGAACTTATTCGAAAGTTGAGGAAGGAAAACTGGACTTCGTTCAAATACGTCTGTTGGGTTGGGTCCAGATGCGAGGAATGGCACAAACAATACTGCAGCCCATTAGAAGCTTGGGATTCGCCAGGACGAATGAGCGCTGCCAGGACTTTGTAGGCTTTGAGAATCTGAATCTACAGGCCGTGCCGTGATGGGCTGGACCATATAGCACGGAAGCTGTGCGCCCGTCACCTGGTCCAGTCCATCCAGAAGGAAACCACGGACCATGGTCCAGAACCCAGAGAGCACATCTCGGCTGGCCCTCGGGGAGCTGCTACAGGACGTAGGTGGGCTCGTTTTGTTGCTGCGCAATACATAGGCAGATGGGCTGGCCGGTCAAGAGAGAGGGCGTCTGCTCTAGCCACACTAGCCGGTAGCCGCTGGGGCCGGACTGCAGCTGGGTCCCTTGCCATTTGGTGCGGAAGTGTTCACCAGTACAGTACGCCAGTGAGTACTAGTCCATCATAGTAAAGCGCTCCTCGTATTTGTTGTAAAAAAAAGCGCTCCTCGTACGCCAATACGCCATCCTGCTAGCGTGACATTCCCAACCAGCCAGCCTAGAGAATCTGTCACCTACTAGGCTACCACCATCAGTCGCCTTCCAAGAGCACGAAACTGACGGCACGGGCCAACAACCTTGCAAACGACGGCCGATCTGTCGGGGCCAGCGCGTGCAACGGGCGCGAGCGATTGCCTGCATTCCAACCCAGAATTCAGCGAGAGCACACTAAATCAGTTTTTTTTTTGAAAAAAAAATCTGGTAGCAAAAACTCAAGGAGGGAGAGATCGGACTTGTTGGGTCACCAGGGAAAACCCACCAAATCCATAGCTAGCCTGCCCGATGTGCGGTGCGCAGCGCAGGCGAGCCAACGAGCCCAACTGCCCTTGACCCCCTTCTTCCGCCGCACCCGCGTTCCATGAGCCACCAGAAGAACGGCGGACCCTCGAAGTCGATCGCGGGTTCTCTTCCGCGAAAGGCGAATCCGTCCATCTCGCGTGCTCACCTGACCCCATCCCATTCGCGTTCCCGGCCTTCCAGAACCGCCGCCGCCGCTACGCGCCTCATTCCCCTGGCCCCATCCACGGCGCGCCGTACCACACCCTACCCTTGGACAGGCGCGTGTCCCATACTCCCGCGTCCCGCGCCGCCTGGCCTCCAACGCGACACCGTCGCGGCAGCCCCTCACCCCCATCCCACACCCACCACCGTTTCTCACTGAGCCGTGGTCCCAGTCGCGTTTCGCGGCCCACCGGCCAGCGTCACGGAAAGCTCCCCTTATCAGCCGCTCAGACAAATACCCCCCGCGCCGCGCCTCACACGCAACGCAAGCCTTTGGTTCGGCCGGCTCATCCCACACACACCCAACACCGCCCTGCTCTGTTCTGTTCGCGCCGCCACTTTCCTGACACCCAGAAAAGAAAATCAGAAAACCGCAGCCAAATCCAGCCGCGGCTGCAAAAAATCTCGGAAGCCGCGGGAGAAGCCATCCGCGTCATGGAGGAGGAGGAGGAGGACGAGGACACCACCGGCCAGGGTCCCGCCGAGAACCTTCCGGAGCCTGAGCCTCTGTCTCCAGCAGTGGAGGCCGAGGCCGAGGCCGAGGACGGCGACGGCGACGAGTTCAGCTTCCCCGTCGCCGCCGACGCGTGCATCGTGCCCGTGTACCCGATCTTCGGCCGGCCGCCGTCCCCGCCGCCGCGAGGGGGGCAGCAGCAGGAGGAGGGGCCGGGGACGGCCACCGTGCGGGTGCCGCTGGGCCGGCTCCTGCTGGAGGAGCGGAGTTCCGCGCGCGGGAGCAGGACGGGCGATCGGCGAGTGCGCGGGCATGGCAGGACGACGACGACGCCCTTGCCTCCGGCGGCGGCGTCGCAGCCGGGGACGAGGACCTGGAGGGCGTCCCGCCGGAGAGCTACTGCCTGTGGGCGCCCGGCGGGCAGTCGTCGGCGCCCGCGTCCCCGCGCCGGTGCCGGAAGAGCGGCTCCACGGGCTCCGTCCTCCGCTGGCGCCGCATCAGCGACCGCCTCGTCGGCCGCAGCCACAGCGACGGCAAGGAGAAGTTCGTCTTCCTCGCCGTTCCGGAGCCGCCTCGTCCTAGTAATTGCAGGGAAGGGGAGGAAGGAGCCGCCGCCGCCGCCGCCGGCGGCCACGCGGGCAGCGTGGCCCAGCAATTGAGATATTACGGCAGAGGCGGCGGCGGCAGCCGGAGGCGTTCGTATCTGCCGTACAAGCAAGAGCTCGTCGGGCTGTTCGCCAACGTCAGCGGGCTGCGCCGGAGCTATCACCCGTTCTAACGCCATTTCTCCATGCCCTCCTCCGTACGGTCCATCTTGCTTGCTTTCTCTGTTCATAATACTGCCCATACTGTCTGCTGTTTTTTACAGTTACGGCGGAAGTAGATCTACGTGTTTAAATTGTCGGCTTGGATAAAATAGGATTTTAGTATGTAAAAAAACAGCAGAACCTCAACAATGGAGATTGCTGTGCCAAAAAAAAAAAGGACCGGAAAAGAAAAACAAGAGAAGAGGTAGAGTGTGTACCGCTACTCGTTTGTTAACTTAAATCCAAAATCAGTGTTCTTTTGGCTTGTTTATTCAACTTCATGTTTCTCTATAATAGTGTCTATGTTAAAATTAGTGTCTGGCAGAATTCGGTTTAGATAGCGTCCCTTTTGGCGATGTGGCAGTGACAGTTGAGTTTAATATATTCGCAAGAAAGGACGTTAATTACTTAATTTAATGTGTCGCGTAATAAATACGGGTGGTGTCGTACGTATTACTCCGTAGACAACTTCAAGTTTTCCTTAGTATACATACTCCCTCTAGGTTGGTAAAAGAAGTCGTTTTGGACAAGGTTTTGGTCAAACATTGGGAATATAAATCATGAATAATTTTTAAATTGTTGAGTTTAGATATGTAAAAATCATATAAATAAATTTGTCTTGAAAAGTACTTTCATAAAAATATACATATACCATTTTTCAACAAATATTTTTTAAAAAACAAGTGGTCAAAGTTATACTTTGGAGACCGTGTCGCTGTCTGAAACGACTTCTTTTACCAATATGCAGGGAGTACATAGTACATACATCATGCTAATTCCCGAAGCAATCACTGATTACGTCACATTGAGATATCGATGATGTCAGTGATCTCCACGGATCGGAATTAGGTCCTTTTGGTGGTAGTCCACGCCAACTTCTGATACTGTTGCGCGGTGAAAGTGTTTCCTCCAGCTCCGCTATATTTTCAAGCCAGTACAAATTAATGAAGAGTTTCAAGTCAGCAATAGTTGTATGTTATTTGAGACCGCAAACGAATGAAGCCTTAGGGCGGCTCGTTCCGTTAAGAGTAAAATCCACCTAGAATTGTTTCAGATGGTGGAGATGCATGTTTAGGCTCTGTTTTTTTAGCTATTCAGCTAGCTTTAATTCGTATAAATTATTTATAGAATAATGTTTTCGCAGGTAGAAGTGACGCATTCTCTTTGATCATATTATCTATCTTATCCACTAGTACGTACCAGTACTCCAATGAGCAAGAATCCGGTTGCTATTGCTATCCGATTGCACAGCACGCCATTTTCCCACTTGGCCACTTCTTATTACCTGTGGGTTGGTTACTGAATGCTGACTGGCTCCTCATCCTTTTTTTTTTCGTTGTATATAAGCTCAAGCAACCATGGTTCACAAATCACAATGTGATATGATCTGAATTCTGATTTTCTGGTACCGGTACGGAATCAGGTCCTGTTGTCGTCCGATGTTAACTGTTATTGTACGAAACAAAAAGATACGCACACGCCAGGCAGCTATGTCCTCCGATCCATGCATCATCGTCGTCAGATGAGACGTCGAGAGGGACAGCGGCAGATGAGTCGATCGGGAATCAAATAATCCCCCCCCCCCCCCCCCCCCCCCCCCGGCTCCTTCACCAACTCCCTACACTACTCGGTACTCTCCAGAGCCTCTAGGAGGGGTCTTGCGTTCGGTTTCGTCTCCTTGTCGGTCGTCACGCCCTTCCCATCCATCGGGCATCGATCGGCCCCACTCCACTGTGTGTATACGGTGCGCGCGGCGTGATCGCGACGAGCATCCGTCGGAGCGCCACAGCGCGGCAGGCAGCAACCGCGCTGGCGCGAGGCAAAGCCAGCCAGCCACACACGTAACAGCGAGCTGCTGTCTTGTTAAAGCGCCTAGCTCCTTTATTCTCTGCTCGACTGCTGCGTTGCCTTCTCAGGAATCATTTTTTTGCTGCGCGCGTTCTCTTCATTTTCATTTTCATCAGGCGGGGCTAGCAGCAAGTAGCCATCCGGTGCCTCACATCATCTTGTCTGCGTTCTAGCTAGATCGCACAAGCTAAGTGCCGCCACCAGTGGCAGTGAGATAGATAGTAGCTAGCGCACGCGTCTAGTGCGGTGGGGCTCATGTCATGCGCGCGTCGCTGCTAGAAGCACAGCAACGGGTGCCGAGTGATCTCCATCGGTCGACCGGAGCGGGAGACAAGGGGGTGCGCGCGCGCGTCCCGCTCGGTGTTCCTCTCCACTCTCCAGGCACCGCGCGCGACGCCGACGCGCGCGGGTGTTGTGTGTTGCGCGGCGCGCACAGCACGGCGGCACACAGGACACGGGTGGTGGTTTTAGGTGGTTCGAGCGAGCGAGCGAGCGCCAGAACACGGGTGGGCTCC
Source organism: Coix lacryma-jobi var. lacryma-jobi (assembly GCA_009763385.1). Lineage (NCBI taxonomy): Eukaryota > Viridiplantae > Streptophyta > Magnoliopsida > Poales > Poaceae > Coix > Coix lacryma-jobi. The sequence goes on from CM019827.1 coordinate 35,315,779, forward strand.
GCGTTGGCGGTGCCATGCCGTGCCGTGCGTGCGCGGGCAGAACGCGCCGCGGCCGTTCCCACCACTTGGCTCGGCGGATCGCGACGGCCGGAAGGTGTCGGGCCAGCTTTCGGTCCCGGCCGGCCGGCCAGCCGCCGAACCGAACGCTGGATTTCGACGTCGAATAATATATGTATGTAGTAAACGCCAGGTAAGAGCAGAACAATCTAGGGTAGCAAACAATAGCTGAGGACGTGTCCCGGGCTGCTTTGCTGGTTGCTGCACCGTGTCCCGTGTGAGTGAGACTGGAACTGGATCCCTCGAATTAGCGCACGAAACGTCGTCATCCACATTGCAGGCAGACCTAGCGGTTCCAAAAATGCTCTAAAGCTTCCGCTTACAATACTCGATCCGTAGCCATCGCGTGGGTGCCTCAAGCCTTCGTAGCCATCACGCTTTGCTCCCTGTTCTATCCCTGTCCCAAATAGATAGACGGCCCATGGTGCAACCAGCAGGTGGTTCTGGATGACCGCGATTCACAGTTCCTTCTGTCTGCTGTGTGTCCCCACCACACACACACACACCTTTCGGCCACTTATCATTAAGGTATCTATACAGGGTTCTTGTCGACGCCCCTTTGCAAGACAGAATCATTTCTCCTGCATCCATGCCAACAGGCAACAGCTACTCGTAGTCCCTTGCTGTGCAATTCACCTTCTCTTCTCCCCCTCAAAAGAATAAAAATAATAATCTTTCTTTTTTAGGAACGTATCCTATGCAAACTAGACTCCTGTGCAAACTATGCAAACTCTAATCAAAACCACAAGAATCTAATCTGATGGCTGGTAATTTTAGCACTTAAACTCCTCCACTCATGGGGGTGTTTTGCAACAGTCGGATAGGATGAGTGAGGGGTTTGAGTGCTAAAATTACCAGCTATCGGATTAGATTATTGTGGTCTCAATTAGAGTTTGCATAGTTTGGATAGGATACGTTCCCTTCTTCTTTTTAAGACAGGCTGTGCGATTTATCTACTAGCCTCACTTTGTAGCCGCAGTCTGCTGTAGGTAGGAGTTGCTTGCTCGCTTCTCCCGCTATGTCTAAAACAACCCATCCATGCGGGCCCATGTGGGAAGGAGTTCAGCTGCAGCAAACGGACTAGCTAACTGATAATGCTCTGACCAATAGACACATCACGCATGGGTAATTAAATCATTTGACATACTTTGGCTAAAAGTATTCTCAGCCGGTAAACATCAGATGACAAGCCCTGATGAAGGACCGGGGGGGGGGGGGGGGGGGGGGGACGGGGTGTACAAGTTTCAGTCCTTGTTCTTGCCTGTAAACGAGAGCTAGAAGTCTCACTTTATTTTTTTAGACGAGCTAGAAGTCTCACTTGATGTGGCCAAGTTGATGAGACAAGGTCTAAGTGAAGCTTTTAAAACTCTAAAATAATTTTAACAGCACTATGGTATTTAAAACCATGAAGTTTGTTACATCCAAATCAAACACTGACACTCTATTACTATAAACCAAAGCATTTTACAAAACCACAATATTTTTCTAAAACTCAAAAAACATTTTGTATGTTTTAGCGCACAACCCCCATTTTAGCAGCTAAAATTTACCATTACGAGTCTAAATTTCGCATCTGTTTTTAGAAAAGTTCCGATGTTATGTGTGCATTATCTTAGACTCCAGTGGAGATCTCGAGGACATTCTGTGTATTTCATAATTCATGAACTACCAAGTTAGTGTATTGTTGCATACTCTAGTCACTGACAAATCTACCATCTATCATTAATTCATTACCCTTATTCTTGTACTACATTTTCTGTTACCACAACGCGCCATGTCACCTCATTTTCGTGGCCCTACGATCTTCCATCGACGCCAAGCCAAACACCTTCTGCACGGCTGCCGCACCCACCGATGATGACCCATCGTCATCTCCTATGTGTTACTCCAATTCCATCTACTCTTGAATGGCTCTGACATGGATGATGCACACCACGTGCTCGATGGTTTGCCTCTACAACAATTTTTGTTACTAGAACTCATCAGTATGTGTTTACTTTGTTTTTTTTTTGGCAGTTGCATCAGCAATTGATTTGGTGGTAATCTACTCTAACAAAGCAATACACACCCTGGTGAGTCTGCCATCTACCTCTGTGATTTGCCATCTACCTCTTGCGATTTTGTGTCCATCTACCATGGCTTCGACCAAGATTAAGATGCCAAATTGAATTGTACTGTGCAAGCTACATTGTATAATCTGATTATCAAATTTTGTTGGAGTTTATAATCTCCAGTGTGATTTTAAAAAGCATAACTGATGTCCTAAAGTTTTTTTTTTTTGAATTTTCCACCGGGGATGGGAGGCGTTCCCCACCTGAATTATATATATATAATGGCCCCAAAGCCAGATAAAAGATTAATAAAGATAAGTATGCGTAAGGTGTACTAACTTTTGTATTCTAGTGTGTACTAACTTTTGTATTCTAGTTCAATAATATCAATGAACATGAGAAAATTAACACCTTCCAAAAAGAGCATAGGTAGCATGAGCCGACCAGGTTTTCGGCAGTTTTAAATTGAGTCAAGGCAGAGTTTTGTAAATTGGGAAGGGTACCATGAAGTTTTGGTTACAAGAGTTCCCACCCAAATAGAGTATCTGCTAACAGTTCAGTGCCTCTCCATGACTGTATACATGAACGGTGCCTAAAATACATTTTACATTTTAGTGTCCTAATGTATTGCATGCACCTGAACTGAACTGTTATGCCTAAAAAGCTTAACAGATCTTGCAATACATTTTAGTGTCCTAATGTATTGCATGCACCTGCACCTTGGGGATAGTTTCCCATGAGCCGCCCTCTGAATAGCAATGTTCTACCTGAGATTTACCTCCATCCACTCCTTTACAGTGGTCCTGACTCCTCATGATAAGTTACTTACATGACTTTGTGACGTTTAGGTGTTAAGTTTAATTTCTTCGCATGCTAAAATATCGTACAACAATATAGAAGTATGGAACGTTAATTTATTTGCTGATATTTTTACTCATTTCCAAAAAGAATTAAAAACCCTTGACCATATACATGTTCTTATTTGCCTTCGTGTTGTTTCAATTCGTCTACGTAAAACATTCATGTATTGCTGGAAAGAACGCCTCTGTGACTTGCGATGAATTGCCTTTCAGCCTTAGTTTGATTGGTGCACCAAAAGAAGACAAATAACACAGACGATTGTACAATGCGATCAAACCTGAGAGGTGCCGGTATTCAAAGATACTAACATGTCTAATATATCCGACTGTTTCTATTAGCAATGCAAAGGTACGCTACACAAATCAGGCTGAATCTTCATGCATCTGTGTGTGCAGATTTTAATGAATTTCGTGTGCTACAACCAGGGTCTGCATCTGGAAACACAAAAGGCTCACTGTCCTTGGTGTATATAAAAGTGGCTTTCAGTAACATCCATTTCCCTGCTTTCCTATAATTCAAAACTGCTCATTTGTTACTACTGTGTTCCCGTGCTTTGTATAATTCAGAGCTTTATTTACATATGCTTTACATATGCATTAGCATCTACTCCCTGTTCGGGAGATGTTTTCTTTTGGTAAAACACTCTTATGATACTGGATCAATTCAAACAAGAATCATAGATATTTTCTTTGATGAAATATACTGTTCAGAAGAATGTTTTTTTTTTTTTTTGAGAGATCAAGGGTTCTCATTACAAAGGCAGGCGTACTTCGTTTTTTTTTTTTTGAGAGATCAAGGGTTCTTATTAGAAAGGTAGGTGTATTTCCTTCATCTAGTGTGGGAAAACATAAGCAGCTGCCTCGAGTCTTTATCAAAAGCCGTATCGTTAGTTAGTAATTTGGTAGTGCCACAGTCGAGCGCTATGTTACAATCATACTTCAGTCCAGAACTCCAGATCAAGTTAATTAGTGTACTTTTGCCCAATTGTATGTTATATTATATATACAATACTATTTACAATACCAGCTCAAAGGCAGACCGAACAGCCAGATTGAAGACAACCAGTGCTAGTTTTCAGTTACTCCTTTTTCTGACGAATACCAGCGCAGATGCCAGCGGCTTGGTGCTATCACTATATGACATAAAGTACTGAGCATCTTGGTTCCGGTTTGGTGCTACCACTATACTATCAGGCATTCAGCAAGCTCTATGGTATATAATTCTGCCAAGAGGGAGCATAAAGAAGTACGCTGCTATAACTTTACTTCCATTGATCATTGAACGGAGCGCAGGTCGACAATCTCAAACCGCAAATTGGGATTGAAGTGCACTTTCGAGCAGGTTTCATAGATTGGGCTGCCATTGCTTGTCTCTCGGTGACTGTGGAACCCACTTTCATCACACTCCCTAAGCACATGCATCCCTCCAGGATCAGTCAGCCTGAATATTCCATAACTCCTGAAACATTTGAGAAATAGGGCAGTTTCAGATTTCATTCTACAAGTGTAGTATGACTGAATATTACCCAGAACCAAAGCAATTAAGAACAAAGGAACTGCAGATGTATGCCAGGCACTTTATGTACAAGTGTGGTAGTTATTAGCAAAGAACACTTGCCTGGTTGAATCTGTGGGTGCGACCACAATTGCAACAGCCTCAGGTAGCATAACCTATGGGAATCCAGCATTTTTTACATCAATAAAAGTTAAAGGCACGGCAAAGTGTGGTAACAAAGATAAAGCAGGTGAAAGACTCTGGTTGAACTTCTGAGTTGACAATTCTGGGCTACAGTTCAAGTCATTCTCAATGTTATTACAACCATGAAAATACTAACTGCAGCGGCGGAGCGTGGTCTAAAATTAGGGGGGGGGGGGGGGGGGGGCTAATTGCAAAGGCTCAGGCTAACATGCTGACTTGCAAGGAAACGTCACGCTCCTGTACGCTTTACTACTTGCATGTTTCTGTTCAAATCTGAAAGGAGAATCGATAAACAGACTGGCTGCAGTCCCTTGCCAGTCAATGCGAGACACGTTAGTGCAGCAACTGGTGAATGCGCACTGGCAAATACTACTATTAAAATGCGCGACGTAGCTAGTATCTAGCTTGTTGGAAGATGGATGCAGAATATTGGATGCTTGATTTCAAGTCCTTGTCTTCTACTGACAGTACAGAACTTTTCACAGACTTTTCAGATGAAAGCAGGGGCGAGAGCCCAGTTTCGCCTCTACGAGGCTCCGCCCCTGGCTAACTGGTCAAATAATGATTTCGCTAACTCTAGAAGTATGGTTGATCATTCCTGGTGCTAGTTATATTCTTCTGCTAGGTAAATGATTTTTGTTCTACGGAATAAAAAATACACAAATAGTTGAAGCACTGTTGCTACTTGTGCAACGTGATTATATTCACAACCAGAGACCACAAAATCTTAAAAAATAGATGGTATCCGTTGGCCTGCCTTTTCAGTATTAGACTACTTGTGTTTTTAATCAGATTCAGGACATGAGGGGAAGGTATGTAACTGACAAATATCAGCTTCTAAGCCTAGTGACTACTAAACAAAGGTTAGGGCATAGTTTTCAGATATCTAGGTGAAAATAAGTTTTTTTTAAAAAGAAAATAAGTTATTTTTTAGCTAAACACCAAGACAGTGTTGCAATGTCTATGATTCTGTATGGCTGATATAGTATGCAAATCAGTGATGCATCTAGCTCAAAGACAACTCAAATAAGGAACCATATAATACCATATCATCTAAGTAAGTGCAAAAGAATTACATTCTTTTTTTCTCTCGAACACGAAGGATAGCTGTGTGTCCTTTTGTGATCAACTCAGCACAGCTTATTTAATTACCTGGTAAGAGTATTGAGTATGCAAATCGATCGATGATAGAAAGCATGTTTGTGAAGGATGTGTCTGGAAAAGGGGAAAACGTGTCAGTTCTCAGGAACAGTTAAAGAAAAGTGACCATTCCGTCCAAGCCTCGAAGAACACTAGAAAAGAATTTAAGAGCAAGAATGTTCAAATAGTAAAAAAGATGAGGTACATGTAAGTCATTTAGCTTGCTTTAAGTCAAACTTTTCTAACTTTGACCAAGTCTATAAAAAAAATGAACAAATATCTACCACAACAATCAAGATCCATTAGATACTACTATCCTGACAATTCTGATTCTACGTGAAATATGCCACTATCATACTACTATGGAGCAGGATGCCAAGGTCAGCATGTTGATTTTTTCTCAGAAAGTATCCAATACATTATCTACTGCTCCTTCATATGGCTGATGCAAGAAAGGCATGTTATATGTAGTATTTTCTGACATGAATGTTGTATGTTACAATTCAATATAATTGCCAAAACATGTTTTTATGTAGCAATAAACTGACTGTTCCAAATGTTCATCTTGATAATAACTGTTACTTTCTAGATGAACTAAATATATTTCATCCAACCTTATTAAAAGTGAATGTAAATGCTAAATTGATAAACATTTTTTTCCTGAAAAATAGGAGGGCAGCAAATTTCACTGATTAGAAGAAAGAATTGCAGCAAGCCAAAATTAAAGAAGAAGGCTTGACTCTCAACTGCAAATGGAAAGAAAGAAAACTATGTGTACATGATTAATGAGGTTACATGTTGCAACAAGGAAACATCTAGCGCAGGTATCAGCTTATTTATCTTTTCAGATTAGGTGAAGCACGTAACTTGTACGTGCATTTTTTTTTCATTTCAACTGAACCAGCAGTTCATGAAGTATGAAGTTCTAGAATATATACATGAATCCATCCTGCGGGGTAAAGTGACTGCTCTGATAACACTGCATGTATTTCCTCCTCACTAACAGCCTGACACTGTATTTGGAAAAAAAAAGTGGAAGACTTCAGAATGGCATAGCTAGATATTTGTCAGGGCATTTAATAATCAAACAATAATATTTTAAGTATATGTTCGAAACCACTCAGTTACTGCATACTGAGTGAGCAGTTCCTTCTTGCTTCGGTAAAATCAACATTGTCACAAAGTAAGTTCCATCCCTCTGCATACAAACATAAAATATTCAAGATCTAACCTGAAAATTAGGTATGTTTGTCACATTGGTAATTTACTGCCCGCTGCACTTACAAATGAAGCACCAAGAATTCCACAAGTCTCTAGATTTTTGCTTGTATTCTCCTTTGCAAGCTCCATGAATTCGTCTGTCAATCTCACTGACTGAATAACATGCATAAGGTTGTTATTTTATCTCAATCTTCAGTCTTACCAGCCTCCACGAAACACTGTAAGTTTTTGAAGAAAAAAAATGGGGAACGAAAAGGAACCTACTATTTGCATGTCATGTAGATTACTTGATGTTGAAGACTGTCCCACTGAAGCTCTGGCTTGCTCATCCACATATTCAGAGTCAGGGCTAAAAGAAGCACTGCCAAAGCTTGAAAGATCTTCTATCCAAGATACAATTGGAGACGGGAAGTGATGCTTCACAGCGCAGGAACCAGCGTCGTGGTCTCTCGCTGTAGCTTGGCAGTTGACAACTTGTTGAGCATCCAGATACATTGATTTAGTTGGTGCTGAGTGAATCCCACATCTCCTCGTATCGATGTCGTATCTGCCATTTTTGCATCGATCATGTCATGACGATGTATCAGAAACAAAATCGTCAACTGCTACAGAAGGTACAAGCACGGCATACCTCCTGCTACCCATGGCTGGGGCAGGACACCGAAATTTGAGCCTGCGATTTGTTTGAAAAAAGAAAATCTCGAACAGTTAGAAACACGGAAGAAAAAAGAGTTGATGATCTGGAAAGAAATGACAGCAGTTTGACAATGACAAGGCTCCTAACAACACCAGAGCACTGCTATTGTTGAGCATCATTTAGGCGAGCAAACAAAAAACATTGAGAAGCAATCGAAGTAGTTCACGGCAGGTACACCATTTGCCTTCTACAGTAATAAATAAATGCATAGACAGAGCATCTGCCATATTCCCTTCAAACAATGAGGTACATCCTCCACCCAACCTGCTTCTACAGTAGTACTCTATTAACCTGCAGAGCAATTGGAGAACTCTGCGTTCCTTCAAACAACAGGAAATCAACCTGTGCTGATTAAAAGTAATAGTCCAACGAAAATTCGAATGAAGAACGATCTCTTGATCACTAACCACCCAGAAGCAGCCACAGAAAGTAGTACCAATCCTCCACTAGAAGTTGAACCCTAAAAGCCAACCAGATAAGCACAATCTCACGCATAGCGGTCCGCGAATCTCGCGGCCCAGTAGCCAGCTACCGCAAAGTAGATCCTCGCTCACGACAGGGTAGAACAGAGCTCACTCACCTCGAGAAATCTGGAGCAGTCGAGCCGCTTCAGGAGCGATCGGTGGGAAGGATTGGAGAGAGAGAGAGAGAGAGAGAGAGAGAGCGAAGAGGCGGTTGGCTTGAGCGAGGCGAGCGGCTGGCCGTCTGGCGGAGTTGGGGGGAGAAAGTTGGGGAAAGGCGAGCGGCGAGAGTGCTGGCGCTGGGCTGCCGTTATTCTGACGCAAACACGAATCCACCCCCACGCGGGCTCCGCTCTGGAACTGGGATGGGCGCACGCACGGCAGCACCACGTCGCCATCGTGCATGCCGCACACATCACAAAGAGGGGGCGAGCGAGATCGAGGCAGAAATCCGGATAGGGACGAAAAGGAAAAGTCCGGGGGCGCTGGAGCCTGGAGGGTGGAGGGCGGGACAGCGGACGGATGGGGAGATATTTATTTAATTTAACCCTATAATTTACGAGGGGACTCCTGCACAGCCAGGGTGGCCACGTCACCCCCAATTATTCTGGCCGTCCGATATTCTAGCCATCCGATTCGCGGTTCAATGGTCTAGATTGGTTGAGTCGGATTTTGCTAGAATCAGCTTCTTGTGCTTCGTCTTACCTTCCCTTGCTTCTCTCTGCTTCTCCTGCTTCTCATCAGAATCTGACGAAACAAATATATACTCAACTTCAGCTTCTCCTTCATCAAATTCCGTTCCCCTCATCCACCCTCTTCGATCCATCTCGGCCTCGCCCGACGCGGACGGCGCGGGCGACCCGCGCGGACCTTCCCAGTGCCCGGCTCTAGGCGGCGGCGCGGCGGCGGCCACCCTCCTCCTACTTCTCCTCCTCCTCCTCCTCCTCCTCCATGCTCCTCCTCGTCACGTCGCAACAGCGGGCGACGACGGCCCCTACCGGCCACTGCGCCGGCGCAGGTGATGGCCGGACCCGGCTGCCGTCTCCGGGCACGACGCAGCCGACCGGGCCCTCCTGGTGCTCGCCGACGCCCTCCCAAGATGATGTGACATCGTCCCGCCGGCTCGTATTTTCTCGTGTGCTCCATGAAACCCTAGGTGTTCGTCTCTTGCTCTTTCTCGATCTCTCTCTTGATGTGGTGCTGCACCGACAGATTCCGTGGTGCCTGGCCTCCAGCGCACGGCCTGAATCCCTATGGGAGCCCCAGCTGCCGGCCAGCGGCCACGACGCCCCCACTAGGCGCTTATCTCTCTTCCTATGTGTTATTGTGCCATGCGCGTGGTCTGCTGGTGCTCGCAAATTTGGGTATTTTACTTTTCTTGTGCAGATCTACCACCTCTACAGAGAAAAATTTAAAGGTGGGCAACCTCGATTTTGAAGGCTACAAGTTCAGCGAAGGTAATTTATCTTTGACTTCTCTGCATCAATATTAGGTCCACCACTGTATGACAACATTATTTCCTCTTCTGGAACTATAAAGGTAGCAGTTGGATGCTTTGCTTTGTATTATGCAGTTCTCTAGATGCTGCCGGCATGGTTATTCAGATATGTGCTTTATCTTCCTGTAAATTTCAAATGATATAATGTGTTCATCTACTAAAGTGTATGGAGATCCATGACTTAAACCGTATGACAACTCATCTACTAAAGTGTGACACCCCAATTTTAAGAACAAAATTGGAGCACAATATATGTATGCCAGGATCAATTTTCATACATATATCCACGTCATAGTAAATATCAAAACAATGCTTTATTAATAATATCGAACTTTATTACAAAAATGACCCTCGGGTCCAAAAGAGAAGTACAGACTCTCAGTCTAACTCTAATGTAGACTCGCGGAAACTGGACGCCATCTCCACAGGAAGGTCGACCGGGGGCTGCGCCATCTTAGTGCAGGTCGTCTGGGTCGTATCCACCGTCTTCTGGATACAAGTCGGGTTCGTAGCCACCGTCTTCGGGGTACTCCTGCTCTGCGTCGTAGACTCCAACGTCTGGGTGGGGTAGCAGGGGGTTCAAAGAGGAAGGGTGAGTACATCGAAATGTACTCCGCAAGTGTAGGAAATATATGCTTAGGAGGCTTAAAACAAAGGTAGGCTGACTTTGTTTGACTCAAGCGCCTAAAGCGACACATCCTATTATTCCTATTAATCCTATGCACCTATTTACTAGGTTATAGACACAGAAACAGTAGAAAAGTAACAACACTCGGAGTCACACCGAGTAACCAACACTTGGAGTCACACCAAGCAACCGCACTTGGAGTCGCACCAAGTACCCACACCTGAAGTCCATCAGGCAACCGCACCTGAAGTCCATCAGATGACCGAACTAGTAACCAACTAATCTCAAAGAAGTCCAAGCCGCTCGTGACCGTGAGCACGGCTGATATATCAGTTTTACACTCTGCAGAGGTTGCACATCGTTACCCATGAGTCGTGCAGATCCCGTCACGCTAAACACTGCCGAGGTGTATAGCAGGTTGCACTGCAAAGCCTTTACAAAGTCCCCTCCAAGCCCGTTCTACACGTCCACTGAGGTTTCACCGCTAACAGTGGATATACACACCACTGCAGAAGCCCCCTCTTGTGCCACAAATCCGACCCCGTGTAGACCCTCAACTTAGAGGTAACTAATTAATTAGCCAGGTCCAGCCCATCCAGATCTCATGGCTGCGCTGTTAAGCCGGGTTACATGCTCTGAGAACCGGGTCCTAGGGATCCAGGCAGGATATGTCTAGCACGAGCCCCGAACCAAAAACCAAAAGCAGCTGCCGAGTCCCACGGCACAAAACCACCAATACGGTTCCATCCTGCCGGATTTACCTAAACCATGTTTCTACAAAAGTTACCATGCCCACATCGTTTCATAGTTCATTAATCAGGATTAATTATATTTGACCATCATCCCATCCCAACATGACTGCAGGGCTAAGCAAGACTTCTACCCGAACAACCCAAAACAGGCGACAAGGATAATAGTTCAAAATCTAGTAAACCATAACATGGGATTCAAATTAATGACAAGCATGCATCTACAAGATCTAATTACTCTAGTACCAACAGTAAAATAAAGTAGGTGCAAGATGTTCAAGGACACTTGCCTTCGGACTGGGTCGAATCAACTGGGTCGCAAGGATGGTCTGGAGCGTCCTCGTACTCCGCACTCTCTGGCCCAATCAACATACATGGCACATACAACGCAAAAATAAATAACAGTACAACAAACAGTATGAAAACAGTAAACAAATAGATCTACTGCGTAGAGAACGAAATTATGAAACTAACGCAAGTTGAACGGGTCGAATCGGAGTTAAAACGCAAAAGTTATAAGCATTTGAAGTTGGATGGCAAAACTGTAAATAGATCAAAGTCATTTTCGGTTTTAAAATAAAAGAAACCAGGTTTTAAATGGCATCAGGACCGGGGGTCATTTTGATGGAAACGGAAGGGCTAGAACGCGAGTTTAATTAGACTCGGTGAATAGGAAGAAGGGACTGCGGGTTTATTTGGCCTATCTGGAGGGGCTCAAGTGCAAAAATCGCGAGGCTGGTCGGCTGGCGCGTGCGGGGTGTCTGCGTGGCGCCACGCGTCGAGGCTAGCGGGTTCTCCTCCGACTCGCCCGAGGCTAGCGGGCTCTTCTCCGTCTCGCCCGAGGCCAGCGGCCTCTTCTCCGTCTCGCCCGAGGCCAGCGGCTCTTCTCCGTCTCGCCCGAGGCCAGCGGCTCTTCTCCGTCTCGCCCGAGGCCAGCGCTGGGTTAGCCTCGGCCTTCCTCCTTCCGACTCGCCCGAGGCTAGCGCTGGGTTAGCCTCGGCCTTCCTCCTTCCGACTCGCCCGAGGCTAGCGCTGGGTTAGCCTCGGCCTTCCTCTTTCCGACTCGCCCGAGGCTAGCGCTGGGTTAGCCTCGGCCTTCCTCTTTCCGACTCGCCCGAGGCTAGGATTAGATCGGGGGCGGTCGGCTGGCGTGTGCGCCAAGTGTCGCCCGTGGATTGGAGCGGTGCGCCACGCGGCCGGTGAACCAGCTGACGCGGCTTGTGTGGACTGGGTCCATGGTGCTATGCACCTGGTGCATACCGGTTCGAGTTAGGATCTAATCTGGGCCATTCAGAGGAGATCGGACGGCACCGGATAGAGGAATGGGGTGCTGGCGGCGCCGGTGAGACTAGACGCGGCGGCGCAGGGGCTCTACGCGGCGGCGCCATGAAAGGACTCGCCGGAGTTCTCGGGGAGGGGCCTAGGGACCAGTAGAGACCTAGGGGAGAGGCGGGATCGGACGAGGGCCTTACAGCGGATCCGATGGAGGGTTTTCCGACGGCGGGGAGGGCTCGGCAGGGTGGTTTCGACGGTGGGGCGACGTCCGCGGCTCGGAGCTCCGGCGTGGTCGCTGGCGGAGAGGTTCCGGGGCCCGGCGTTCACCGCTGAAGGCTCCCACGGATGCGGCGCGGCTTGGCGAAGTCGACGATGGCCGGAGGAGAGGCGGTGAGGGTTTCTTGGGGAGGGACTGGAGCTATTGCCGAGCTTGGCAATGGCACGGTCCGGCGGTGGTGTCTCGGGGAAAAGGAAGGGAAAAACTAGGGGTGCGAGCGGTGCTACTTGTAGGCGAGAGGAGGAGGTATGACGGCTTTATCAGATGGGATCGACAAGCTGATAGTGCGGTAGGATGAGGCCGAGCGCGAGCGCGATACGGAGAAGCCCGATGCGGATACATCGCGCGAGAGGTTGGGGAAGACGCACTGACGAGTGGGTCCCGCCTGGCAGTGAGGCCGCACGCGCTGAGGGGAGGCGGGCGCGGCGCCGTGGACCGTGCGGGGGTGGAGGGAGTTGGAGTGGGCCGGAAGCTGGGGTGAGCAGGCCGGGCGCGTGCGCCGGGCCGCCGGGGTGGAGAGGCCACGGCCGATCGAGAGAGGAGGGAGTGGCGCGGCCCGGGGTGAGGGGAGAGGGGGTGCCGGGCCGGAGGGGTGAGTGCGGGCGGGCCGGCTCGGTTTGGTTGGGCCGCGGTGGCTGCTGGGCCGGCTGCACGCGGGAGGCGGGTTGCGGCGCTGGGCCAGGGGGCGCCGAGCAGGCCGGGGACGAGAGGGAGGGAAAAAACGGGTTGGGCTTGGTTAGGGAAAGAAAAATGAGCCCGTTGTCAATTCTCTTTCCTTTTTGTTTTTACTTTCCAATCTTTTTCCAAGTTCATTTTGAAATCCAAATTCAAATCAGTTTGAAATCAAAATCACTTTGAAATATTTTAGAAATATTTTCCCTAGGTTTTGAAAAGAAAACTTGAGTTTAAATTTGTAGAATTTTCATAAATCCTTTATTTGCTTTCTAAATAGAATAAATCCGATTCGCCCTATTCGGGTTTAACGAAAAATTCTTTTTCACCCAATAAAACTGTGCAACGGCATGAATGCAACAAACATCTGGCTAGAAATTTTCCTCCATCTAGGGTTTTGGCCATTTTCTTATTAAATTCTATTTAATTTTAATTATTAAAAACCCGGGGTGTTACAAACTACCCCCCTTAACTGGAATCTCGTCCCGAGATTCAGAGAGGCCACAGTCAATACAAAGAAGCAAATCAAACAAGAGCACAAGCACATGTCAATCAACGTTCTACGAGTTTAAATAATTATGGTGGGCATCCTAGGATTGGAGGACCTACTTTGAAACAAAGTTTGAATTTTCAGCAGAGAAAGGGTCTACAGAAGTGGGAAAAGAGATGGGGCTTTTTAAAATAGTTTTGTAAACTCGACGACTGACTAGGGTAGCGTCCTACGGTCAACACGGCTCTGATACCACTCTGTGACACCCCAATTTTAAGAACAAAATTGGAGCACAATATATGTATGTCAGGATCAATTTTCATACATATATCCACGTCATAGTAAATATCAAAACAATGCTTTATTAATAATATCGAACTTTATTACAAAAATGACCCTCGGGTCCAAAAGAGAAGTACAGACTCTCAGTCTAACTCTAATGTAGACTCGCGGAAACTGGACGCCATCTCCACAGGAAGGTCGACCGGGGGCTGCGCCATCCTAGTGCAGGTCGTCTGGGTCGTATCCACCGTCTTCTGGATACAAGTCGGGTTCGTAGCCACCGTCTTCGGGGTACTCCTGCTCTGCGTCGTAGACTCCAACGTCTGGGTGGGGTAGCAGGGGGTTCAAAGAGGAAGGGTGAGTACATCGAAATGTACTCCGCAAGTGTAGGAAATATATGCTTAGGAGGCTTAAAACAAAGGTAGGCTGACTTTGTTTGACTCAAGCGCCTAAAGCGACACATCCTATTATTCCTATTAATCCTATGCACCTATTTACTAGGTTATAGACACAGAAACAGTAGAAAAGTAACAACACTCGGAGTCACACCGAGTAACCAACACTTGGAGTCACACCAAGCAACCGCACTTGGAGTCGCACCAAGTACCCACACCTGAAGTCCATCAGGCAACCGCACCTGAAGTCCATCAGATGACCCGAACTAGTAACCAACTAATCTCAAAGAAGTCCAAGCCGCTCGTGACCGTGAGCACGGCTGATATATCAGTTTTACACTCTGCAGAGGTTGCACATCGTTACCCATGAGTCGTGCAGATCCCGTCACGCTAAACACTGCCGAGGTGTATAGCAGGTTGCACTGCAAGGCCTTTACAAAGTCCCCTCCAAGCCCGTTCTACACGTCCACTGAGGTTTCACCGCTAACAGTGGATATACACACCACTGCAGAAGCCCCCTCTTGTGCCACAAATCCGACCCCGTGTAGACCCTCAACTTAGAGGTAACTAATTAATTAGCCAGGTCCAGCCCATCCAGATCTCATGGCTGCGCTGTTAAGCCGGGTTACATGCTCTGAGAACCGGGTCCTAGGGATCCAGGCAGGATATGTCTAGCACGAGCCCCGAACCAAAAACCAAAAGCAGCTGCCGAGTCCCACGGCACAAAACCACCAATACGGTTCCATCCTGCCGGATTTACCTAAACCATGTTTCTACAAAAGTTACCATGCCCACATCGTTTCATAGTTCATTAATCAGGATTAATTATATTTGACCATCATCCCATCCCAACATGACTGCAGGGCTAAGCAAGACTTCTACCCGAACAACCCAAAACAGGCGACAAGGATAATAGTTCAAAATCTAGTAAACCATAACATGGGATTCAAATTAATGACAAGCATGCATCTACAAGATCTAATTACTCTAGTACCAACAGTAAAATAAAGTAGGTGCAAGATGTTCAAGGACACTTGCCTTCGGACTGGGTCGAATCAACTGGGTCGCAAGGATGGTCTGGAGCGTCCTCGTACTCCGCACTCTCTGGCCCAATCAACATACATGGCACATACAACGCAAAAATAAATAACAGTACAACAAACAGTATGAAAACAGTAAACAAATAGATCTACTGCGTAGAGAACGAAATTATGAAACTAACGCAAGTTGAACGGGTCGAATCGGAGTTAAAACGCAAAAGTTATAAGCATTTGAAGTTGGATGGCAAAACTGTAAATAGATCAAAGTCATTTTCGGTTTTAAAATAAAAGAAACCAGGTTTTAAATGGCATCAGGACCGGGGGTCATTTTGATGGAAACGGAAGGGCTAGAACGCGAGTTTAATTAGACTCGGTGAATAGGAAGAAGGGACTGCGGGTTTATTTGGCCTATCTGGAGGGGCTCAAGTGCAAAAATCGCGAGGCTGGTCGGCTGGCGCGTGCGGGGTGTCTGCGTGGCGCCACGCGTCGAGGCTAGCGGGTTCTCCTCCGACTCGCCCGAGGCTAGCGGGCTCTTCTCCGTCTCGCCCGAGGCCAGCGGCCTCTTCTCCGTCTCGCCCGAGGCCAGCGGCTCTTCTCCGTCTCGCCCGAGGCCAGCGGCTCTTCTCCGTCTCGCCCGAGGCCAGCGCTGGGTTAGCCTCGGCCTTCCTCCTTCCGACTCGCCCGAGGCTAGCGCTGGGTTAGCCTCGGCCTTCCTCCTTCCGACTCGCCCGAGGCTAGCGCTGGGTTAGCCTCGACCTTCCTCTTTCCGACTCGCCCGAGGCTAGCGCTGGGTTAGCCTCGGCCTTCCTCTTTCCGACTCGCCCGAGGCTAGGATTAGATCGGGGGCGGTCGGCTGGCGTGTGCGCCATGTGTCGCCCGTGGATTGGAGCGGTGCGCCACGCGGCCGGTGAACCAGCTGACGCGGCTTGTGTGGACTGGGTCCATGGTGCTATGCACCTGGTGCATACCGGTTCGAGTTAGGATCTAATCTGGGCCATTCAGAGGAGATCGGACGGCACCGGATAGAGGAATGGGGTGCTGGCGGCGCCGGTGAGACTAGACGCGGCGGCGCAGGGGCTCTACGCGGCGGCGCCATGAAAGGACTCGCCGGAGTTCTCGGGGAGGGGCCTAGGGACCAGTAGAGACCTAGGGGAGAGGCGGGATCGGACGAGGGCCTTACAGCGGATCCGATGGAGGGTTTTCCGACGACGGGGAGGGCTCGGCAGGGTGGTTTCGACGGTGGGGCGACGTCCGCGGCTCGGAGCTCCGGCGTGGTCGCTGGCGGAGAGGTTCCGGGGCCCGGCGTTCACCGCTGAAGGCTCCCACGGATGCGGCGCGGCTTGGCGAAGTCGACGATGGCCGGAGGAGAGGCGGTGAGGGTTTCTTGGGGAGGGACTGGAGCTATTGCCGAGCTTGGCAATGGCACGGTCCGGCGGTGGTGTCTCGGGGAAAAGGAAGGGAAAAACTAGGGGTGCGAGCGGTGCTACTTGTAGGCGAGAGGAGGAGGTATGACGGCTTTATCAGATGGGATCGACAAGCTGATAGTGCGGTAGGATGAGGCCGAGCGCGAGCGCGATACGGAGAAGCCCGATGCGGATACATCGCGCGAGAGGTTGGGGAAGACGCACTGACGAGTGGGTCCCGCCTGGCAGTGAGGCCGCACGCGCTGAGGGGAGGCGGGCGCGGCGCCGTGGACCGTGCGGGGGTGGAGGGAGTTGGAGTGGGCCGGAAGCTGGGGTGAGCAGGCCGGGCGCGTGCGCCGGGCCGCCGGGGTGGAGAGGCCACGGCCGATCGAGAGAGGAGGGAGTGGCGCGGCCCGGGGTGAGGGGAGAGGGGGTGCCGGGCCGGAGGGGTGAGTGCGGGCGGGCCGGCTCGGTTTGGTTGGGCCGCGGTGGCTGCTGGGCCGGCTGCACGCGGGAGGCGGGTTGCGGCGCTGGGCCAGGGGGCGCCGAGCAGGCCGGGGACGAGAGGGAGGGAAAAAAACGGGTTGGGCTTGGTTAGGGAAAGAAAAATGAGCCCGTTGTCAATTCTCTTTCCTTTTTGTTTTTACTTTCCAATCTTTTTCCAAGTTCATTTTGAAATCCAAATTCAAATCAGTTTGAAATCAAAATCACTTTGAAATATTTTAGAAATATTTTCCCTAGGTTTTGAAAAGAAAACTTGAGTTTAAATTTGTAGAATTTTCATAAATCCTTTATTTGCTTTCTAAATAGAATAAATCCGATTCGCCCTATTCGGGTTTAACGAAAAATTCTTTTTCACCCAATAAAACTGTGCAACGGCATGAATGCAACAAACATCTGGCTAGAAATTTTCCTCCATCTAGGGTTTTGGCCATTTTCTTATTAAATTCTATTTAATTTTAATTATTAAAAACCCGGGGTGTTACAAACTACCCCCCTTAACTGGAATCTCGTCCCGAGATTCAGAGAGGCCACAGTCAATACAAAGAAGCAAATCAAACAAGAGCACAAGCACATGTCAATCAACGTTCTACGAGTTTAAATAATTATGGTGGGCATCCTAGGATTGGAGGACCTACTTTGAAACAAAGTTTGAATTTTCAGCAGAGAAAGGGTCTACAGAAGTGGGAAAAGAGATGGGGCTTTTTAAAATAGTTTTGTAAACTCGACGACTGACTAGGGTAGCGTCCTACGGTCAACACGGCTCTGATACCACTCTGTGACACCCCAATTTTAAGAACAAAATTGGAGCACAATATATGTATGTCAGGATCAATTTTCATACATATATCCACGTCATAGTAAATATCAAAACAATGCTTTATTAATAATATCGAACTTTATTACAAAAATGACCCTCGGGTCCAAAAGAGAAGTACAGACTCTCAGTCTAACTCTAATGTAGACTCGCGGAAACTGGACGCCATCTCCACAGGAAGGTCGACCGGGGGCTGCGCCATCCTAGTGCAGGTCGTCTGGGTCGTATCCACCGTCTTCTGGATACAAGTCGGGTTCGTAGCCACCGTCTTCGGGGTACTCCTGCTCTGCGTCGTAGACTCCAACGTCTGGGTGGGGTAGCAGGGGGTTCAAAGAGGAAGGGTGAGTACATCGAAATGTACTCCGCAAGTGTAGGAAATATATGCTTAGGAGGCTTAAAACAAAGGTAGGCTGACTTTGTTTGACTCAAGCGCCTAAAGCGACACATCCTATTATTCCTATTAATCCTATGCACCTATTTACTAGGTTATAGACACAGAAACAGTAGAAAAGTAACAACACTCGGAGTCACACCGAGTAACCAACACTTGGAGTCACACCAAGCAACCGCACTTGGAGTCGCACCAAGTACCCACACCTGAAGTCCATCAGGCAACCGCACCTGAAGTCCATCAGATGACCCGAACTAGTAACCAACTAATCTCAAAGAAGTCCAAGCCGCTCGTGACCGTGAGCACGGCTGATATATCAGTTTTACACTCTGCAGAGGTTGCACATCGTTACCCATGAGTCGTGCAGATCCCGTCACGCTAAACACTGCCGAGGTGTATAGCAGGTTGCACTGCAAGGCCTTTACAAAGTCCCCTCCAAGCCCGTTCTACACGTCCACTGAGGTTTCACCGCTAACAGTGGATATACACACCACTGCAGAAGCCCCCTCTTGTGCCACAAATCCGACCCCGTGTAGACCCTCAACTTAGAGGTAACTAATTAATTAGCCAGGTCCAGCCCATCCAGATCTCATGGCTGCGCTGTTAAGCCGGGTTACATGCTCTGAGAACCGGGTCCTAGGGATCCAGGCAGGATATGTCTAGCACGAGCCCCGAACCAAAAACCAAAAGCAGCTGCCGAGTCCCACGGCACAAAACCACCAATACGGTTCCATCCTGCCGGATTTACCTAAACCATGTTTCTACAAAAGTTACCATGCCCACATCGTTTCATAGTTCATTAATCAGGATTAATTATATTTGACCATCATCCCATCCCAACATGACTGCAGGGCTAAGCAAGACTTCTACCCGAACAACCCAAAACAGGCGACAAGGATAATAGTTCAAAATCTAGTAAACCATAACATGGGATTCAAATTAATGACAAGCATGCATCTACAAGATCTAATTACTCTAGTACCAACAGTAAAATAAAGTAGGTGCAAGATGTTCAAGGACACTTGCCTTCGGACTGGGTCGAATCAACTGGGTCGCAAGGATGGTCTGGAGCGTCCTCGTACTCCGCACTCTCTGGCCCAATCAACATACATGGCACATACAACGCAAAAATAAATAACAGTACAACAAACAGTATGAAAACAGTAAACAAATAGATCTACTGCGTAGAGAACGAAATTATGAAACTAACGCAAGTTGAACGGGTCGAATCGGAGTTAAAACGCAAAAGTTATAAGCATTTGAAGTTGGATGGCAAAACTGTAAATAGATCAAAGTCATTTTCGGTTTTAAAATAAAAGAAACCAGGTTTTAAATGGCATCAGGACCGGGGGTCATTTTGATGGAAACGGAAGGGCTAGAACGCGAGTTTAATTAGACTCGGTGAATAGGAAGAAGGGACTGCGGGTTTATTTGGCCTATCTGGAGGGGCTCAAGTGCAAAAATCGCGAGGCTGGTCGGCTGGCGCGTGCGGGGTGTCTGCGTGGCGCCACGCGTCGAGGCTAGCGGGTTCTCCTCCGACTCGCCCGAGGCTAGCGGGCTCTTCTCCGTCTCGCCCGAGGCCAGCGGCCTCTTCTCCGTCTCGCCCGAGGCCAGCGGCTCTTCTCCGTCTCGCCCGAGGCCAGCGGCTCTTCTCCGTCTCGCCCGAGGCCAGCGCTGGGTTAGCCTCGGCCTTCCTCCTTCCGACTCGCCCGAGGCTAGCGCTGGGTTAGCCTCGGCCTTCCTCCTTCCGACTCGCCCGAGGCTAGCGCTGGGTTAGCCTCGACCTTCCTCTTTCCGACTCGCCCGAGGCTAGCGCTGGGTTAGCCTCGGCCTTCCTCTTTCCGACTCGCCCGAGGCTAGGATTAGATCGGGGGCGGTCGGCTGGCGTGTGCGCCATGTGTCGCCCGTGGATTGGAGCGGTGCGCCACGCGGCCGGTGAACCAGCTGACGCGGCTTGTGTGGACTGGGTCCATGGTGCTATGCACCTGGTGCATACCGGTTCGAGTTAGGATCTAATCTGGGCCATTCAGAGGAGATCGGACGGCACCGGATAGAGGAATGGGGTGCTGGCGGCGCCGGTGAGACTAGACGCGGCGGCGCAGGGGCTCTACGCGGCGGCGCCATGAAAGGACTCGCCGGAGTTCTCGGGGAGGGGCCTAGGGACCAGTAGAGACCTAGGGGAGAGGCGGGATCGGACGAGGGCCTTACAGCGGATCCGATGGAGGGTTTTCCGACGACGGGGAGGGCTCGGCAGGGTGGTTTCGACGGTGGGGCGACGTCCGCGGCTCGGAGCTCCGGCGTGGTCGCTGGCGGAGAGGTTCCGGGGCCCGGCGTTCACCGCTGAAGGCTCCCACGGATGCGGCGCGGCTTGGCGAAGTCGACGATGGCCGGAGGAGAGGCGGTGAGGGTTTCTTGGGGAGGGACTGGAGCTATTGCCGAGCTTGGCAATGGCACGGTCCGGCGGTGGTGTCTCGGGGAAAAGGAAGGGAAAAACTAGGGGTGCGAGCGGTGCTACTTGTAGGCGAGAGGAGGAGGTATGACGGCTTTATCAGATGGGATCGACAAGCTGATAGTGCGGTAGGATGAGGCCGAGCGCGAGCGCGATACGGAGAAGCCCGATGCGGATACATCGCGCGAGAGGTTGGGGAAGACGCACTGACGAGTGGGTCCCGCCTGGCAGTGAGGCCGCACGCGCTGAGGGGAGGCGGGCGCGGCGCCGTGGACCGTGCGGGGGTGGAGGGAGTTGGAGTGGGCCGGAAGCTGGGGTGAGCAGGCCGGGCGCGTGCGCCGGGCCGCCGGGGTGGAGAGGCCACGGCCGATCGAGAGAGGAGGGAGTGGCGCGGCCCGGGGTGAGGGGAGAGGGGGTGCCGGGCCGGAGGGGTGAGTGCGGGCGGGCCGGCTCGGTTTGGTTGGGCCGCGGTGGCTGCTGGGCCGGCTGCACGCGGGAGGCGGGTTGCGGCGCTGGGCCAGGGGGCGCCGAGCAGGCCGGGGACGAGAGGGAGGGAAAAAACGGGTTGGGCTTGGTTAGGGAAAGAAAAATGAGCCCGTTGTCAATTCTCTTTCCTTTTTGTTTTTACTTTCCAATCTTTTTCCAAGTTCATTTTGAAATCCAAATTCAAATCAGTTTGAAATCAAAATCACTTTGAAATATTTTAGAAATATTTTCCCTAGGTTTTGAAAAGAAAACTTGAGTTTAAATTTGTAGAATTTTCATAAATCCTTTATTTGCTTTCTAAATAGAATAAATCCGATTCGCCCTATTCGGGTTTAACGAAAAATTCTTTTTCACCCAATAAAACTGTGCAACGGCATGAATGCAACAAACATCTGGCTAGAAATTTTCCTCCATCTAGGGTTTTGGCCATTTTCTTATTAAATTCTATTTAATTTTAATTATTAAAAACCCGGGGTGTTACATAAAGTGTATGCCTTGTCAGTGTTTCGTTTTCAGAAAAAATCCACAACGGAGATTCATAGCTTAAACCGTATGACAACTCATCTACTAAAGTGTATGTCTTCTCGGTGTTTCATTTTTAGAAAAATTCTACTCCATGGACAATGGTTCGGTGGTCTATGTGTGCTGTTCCTTTTCTTCCTAAATTGATTATTTGCATTTTTCGGCTGCAGTTCCATTCCATACTTGGATGCAGTTCCTTTTCATAGATCGTTTGGAAAAAGGGAGTTGGGTCGAGTTTTATGATGCCTTGTGTTCCCATGTGACGCTTGTTTGACGAGCCACTGTCAGAGCCATCTGAGTGTTACAGGTATCTTTCCTCGTTACTTTGGCCCTTTTGTTTGTTTTCCACCGGAATGGGTCACTTTCACAGATATTATATTACAATTGGATTTTTGTTTCCATTGCTAGAGGGCATGTGTACCGATGGGTATTTTTTTGGCAGCTTGATTGATCAGGGCCCTTCACGTGGTTTATCATGGTCGCTTTAAAATTTGGGCACCCAAATAGGTAATTTATTGGGCACCCAAAGTTTCTTGGTCATGTGCTTTCAAATTTGGATCTTTTTTGGGTTATATTACTCGCATACTCAGTTATCCCTTATTGGTTTCATTGGTTCTTGGTTACATGCTCACTGTTGCGGCCAAAGCAATGATTAGTTCAATAATTTTAGAACCTATCTATTCTTTCTGAATACAGAGCTGGGAAAAAAACATTGGAAAGGACCATTATTTTCTGAACCCAGTTGCAGGTACTACCTATGTTGGTAGGTTCTCATCTTTTTCTCTTTTATTTTTGATTCTTCAAACTATATTATACCTGTGAAATTACTACAAACTAATTTTTCTATGATTCTTGTGCAGTGGACATCTGAAATGATTTAGTCACCCGCAGCAGCTGGTAGCCGATCGGTTCATCTGCTGCTCAGGTGAGAATCTATTTTGGTCCCTTTTACTTTACATTTTATTCATGCATTGCCTCTATTTGATTGTGATTTTCTATATCGGTAAAAAAATGAATTCAATTACAGTAGTAACCCGCTTCGTTGTGATGGTGCCAACCTTGTTTTGCTCATTGAAAAAGCTCTACTGTTTCACCACTTACAAAGTTCAGAAATTATGGTTATTGCCTACTTTCGTAACTTAGACATCATTGGTCTATTTTTGTGCCCTCAATTGGAATTTATCGGCCCTATTTTTTCTTGCTCCTGGTGCAGTGACCAAAAGGTGTCTGTACCAATGTTCATACGTTTGTTGCATTTTGTGGCATCCTAATTTGCTTATTAAGATATTACTGCTCTCTTGTTCTTCACTGCTACTCTGAGCCTACTGGTTCTTAAATTAGTTTAATTATTCTATCTTGATGTGGGACTTTAATTGAGCTTTGGTTCGAACATTACATTGTATGCTTCCTGCTCAGCACGCACCAGGGTAAATAGCATCAGGCCTTATTGGAAGAAGACCAAAATTTTGTGTTGAACTACAAAACCTTCACCCCCTTCCTAGCCTCCTATATTGATCTATCATAACTTCCATGAAAATAATTCAACTCTAGATTTCAGTAGCCTATCAAATATGATGAATTTATGACCAATACTGCTTCTATATGATAATAGGCACCATAAGATATCATATCATCTTGCTCTCCCAGTCTTGGACGCAAGGCGTGTCGGTCATGTCTTCCTCATCGGTGCCAGCAACAACTCAACTCGGCAACCGAATCTGCTGGTATGGTCCTCGCTCTGCTTCGTCCCATGGTTATCCCCCATGAATCCTCTCTCCTTCCGTCTTCCTCTTTGTACAGAAAAACAAAATCATAAGGTTAGCTCAGAGTAATTATAGGATTTTTATTTGGACATTTTTCGTCAAATCTACCGAGGTGCACCGAGAGAGTTTAAATAGATTGACTGAGTTGCTTGGCATGGGGGCT
The DNA here is from genome assembly GCA_009763385.1 of Coix lacryma-jobi var. lacryma-jobi. Classification (NCBI taxonomy): domain Eukaryota; kingdom Viridiplantae; phylum Streptophyta; class Magnoliopsida; order Poales; family Poaceae; genus Coix; species Coix lacryma-jobi. The sequence continues at coordinate 35,339,766 of CM019827.1, forward strand.
CGCTATTACCTACACGGTTCTGTACAACATGCTACATAGGATTCTTTCTGCAAACATGAGTTCTATTTTCTTACCTTGTTATTTAGGCTTAATAAGTAACGAAAATTACATTCAAATTAGATTTTAGAAGGAGGGCTTCAGTTTTGCTGAGTCCGGACTATATTTTCAATACTAATAATTGACCAAGTGTTGCCTTTAGTTTCCAAGTAGTGGAGTCTATTCTATTTCCATTCAATTTGTAAATTTAACAGGATTACTGAAAGATATATCTCTAACCTAATCTAAGTGGTTAGCAAAATCAACTGACACTTCGGTGAAATATCATGCAACTTGCAGGCAGTGAAGCTGATGTTAGTAGTTGTATGAAAGATAAAAGAGGATTGTTAATATTAGATTTGGAATATCTATCTTTAGCAGTTTGTGGTCTTCAGTTTCTGATATGATTCCTTGCTACAGGCTGACCACCAAGGCAACTCTGAACCATTGATGGACTGCATTTGTTAATAGGAAGCTCATTGCTGAAAACTCTCTGTTGCATTCAGGTCAGATCTGCATAAAGAGAAAGGTAATTTTGATGTTCTACGCTTTTCCCTCTGCATGCTCTGCATGAGCTATGAAATGATGAAAACAACAGAAAAAAATACAAGATCTAGAAGTTCACAAACAACCTCAAATTCTATTTCTGGTGGCCATCCTCTGAGATCTACAAAACATAGTAAAAAGAAATTCAGTTCATAACACACTTTTTTTATAAAATTCCTGTTAGTTATGCCCATATCTTGGTTGAAAGGCAACAAAATGAATAAGATTGAAAGGCAACGAGATGAATAATGGTGATATTAATAATTAGTAACAGAGACCACTCATGGAACCAAGATTCTAAAACTAGAGTATCCCAAAAGTTAAAATGCCAGTCTGCATAGTTTTAAAAGGTTCTGCTGCAAGGTTTTACCATCACATTAGTCTCCTCCGCTCAGTTTCTGCTGCATTTTTTTCTCGGATGGAAGCTATGCTCACCAGTGAAAAATGATTTAGTTCTGCTATTTTTTGACTATATTTTGAGGCCATGTGCACTCACGGTTTGGGAATTGTTGTGTAAGTGGTCTTCACGACCAACTAATGTGACTAATGAATAAGTAATCCACTTATTGCTTATGTTTCTGGAGTTCTATTGCTAATAATCTAAGTGTTCTTTTGCATGCTTACTATATGCATATCTGGTGATGCCCGAAAAGAGCCAGTCTCTCTGTCCAGAAAATGATTGTGACTGTCATGTACAGTTTCTCCCCATATTTATTTTGACATTCTTCACATATTTTTTAAAAAATTCGTCATGCTTATTATTGTTTATTACAGTGTGCCTTTCAATCTTTTTGAATTTGGTACACTTCTCTTATAAGCCTTATGACCATGAGCCACTTAAAGCTAAAGTTTCAACATCGGCACCGACGCGGCTGGTGCGCATCTGGACCCGGTGTCGCCTGTATCTGGCCCCGGCCTCCGCTTTGACGTCACACCGATGGCGGAGGACCCCGCTCGAGTGGCACACCGGCACACATCCCGGCCCCGACCCTAGGCCCCGCCATCGGCCCTGACGGCACGCGGGCAACCATGGAGCGCGTCGTCAGCACCGACGCCCGCTGCCAGCGTGCCTGCACTCAGCATGACCAACCCAGCGACACCGCCGGTGTGTGCCCGCTTGCATCTTCCCCTACCACCGGTCCTTCCTACTCTCTATCTTTATCTCTTCTGTCTCGATGCGATGTTTGCACAACTCGGGAGTTACCCTTTCCACTTCCTCGATCGGTGATGGAGACTTAGCTGGACGCCCGGAATTGCCACCAGGCCACAATTGGACCCTTCACCGGCGACAAGCACCCACCATGTATGCCCCCCTGCCCCCCCCCCCCCCCCCTTGTCTTCCCAGACTGTCTTCCCTACCTGTTGTGCGAAACTGAGCGACCAAACCCTAACTAAGTACATTTGTAATTGGATCTACCACCCTTTCTCAGTCTTATCTCTCTCTCCTCTTCTAGGGCTAGGGGATGGTCGTGGTGGTCAGGCTCGTGCATGACGACTTCCACAGGTGAGTTGCTGGGTTAGCGAACACGGGCACAGAGCGGTAGAGACCAGATCTACAGGCCTCATCGGCTCGTGCAATCACACATGCTATTTCCTGATGTCATTATGTACTATTTGTTTCAATGTTGTTTGGGCTTTCAAGAATCTTGATACCTACTTTCGGCTGCTACCTAATTTGCCTTTTTTTTCCAAATTCTCACATGCGCGTTCAGCTTAACCACCAACACTGATTTGTTGTGGTCCTTGTTAATAATTAACTGAACTCTGATGATTGCATATTTGTTACATACACTTTCACATTTCAGAACTCAACAAGGCTCATCCATATATGATGGTTGTATTTTAAAAATAAAACCATATATTTATATGCAACATGACTATCTCACAACATAGCAGGTGTGCAAGCGTGCAAGCTGGCAGCAGTATCTACCAACCCACTGCTCAGTGATAGTACCAAGCAACAAGCAGTAGGAGTTCCAGTTCAACAATACAGGAAGACACAACCAAGAAAGGTAAATATTGCGACTCCTTTTTTCCCTACCTATTTTTTGTTCTTATTGTGTATTTGAACGATTATAATTAGTGGTTCAATATTTATCATCAATCTTGTGTGTTTCCCACATGAAAATAGACTGTTTTACAAAGCCGTCTTGGCAGCTCCTGATTAGTACTTAGAAATTAGGCAAACTGAACATAGAAAAAAAATTTGGGTTCCACACAATATCAGAGTGCATCTAACCATCCATACATCCTGTTAGCAAACCACAATAATTCTACCAGAGTTGCCATCTCAATGAAATCAGGAGATCAGATGGGATGCCGCAACCATTTCAGCTGGGAAGAAACTCTGGGAAGAACATCTACTGAGAATGCGTCTGTGCCAGCCATGGTGCCACATACATAGAAAGTTATAGTTTATTTTCAAACACACAGACCATCAGGTAATATAGCAGCAACTGTATAGATGTCAGATGTAAAAAAACCAATCTATAGCACGTGCAATATCTGCATAATTATGGTCTGCTACCTATTACATATCTCAGTATTATGCAGTGCTAGACAGTATATAAGGCACAACCCTATAGCATGACAAACATTGGTATCCATGTGCCTTGTGTAACCAACTTAGTCAGTACATGGACGTGTGACCCTGTACAAAGTTATAACACATCTGCTGAACGCGCGCAAAGGCGCTCGCCTAGCACATAGAGATTCCTTTTACAATGCATGTAGACGTTTCGGTGGAAAATTGTGGCCACATAGAGATTTACTCATTTACAACACAGATAACAAAAATGCCTGCTAATAATACCACCAGAAACTCTTTTACAACACAAACACAGACAGAGGCCAATTGTGCTACCGTGCGCACTGAAGATGGCCTCCAAATCATGTATGTGTTTAATTGTAGGACCACAAAAAAAGAGACTTAATAATTTGAGTGCTTGCCAGGATACAATGCTCCTTTCAGACATGTTTCATACTTACCTTGAATAAAAAAGGAAGGATCTCATAGCAGTTCATTCGACGATTAACGACTTTATTTCATGAGCTGACTGATTAGTGTTCCGCCAAAAAGTTATTTTATTCAGTTAGTAAAAATGTATTTTACATTTACTCTTTTATGTTAACTGTCTTGTTACTGACCATCTAATATTCTAATTTTATGGGCATATAAAATTGAATCACATGAACTATATATATTGAAACAATACCCTTCCACCTCTATATCTTTTCTTTCCTACTACGCAGGGTCCTCCACTGGTTACAACCATATTGAAGGATGCATGTGCTCCTATTAGGATTCGACAAGAGTGTTACAAACATGGGACCCCAACAACCAGAGAATCAGCCAAGAGGCCAAGGAACTACAACAACACAGATATCTATTTGTAATATTATCACTACATACTGCTATCTATACTATGTAAATTAAGAGCTGCAAAAATCGAACAATGTTAACCTTTGAAATATAAGGCCTGAACAGTAAACAGATCTGGAAACTCTATAATATATAGTCTGCGGCGCGCAAGGGCGCGCCCCCTGTACTAGTGAGACGTTACCACGAAGGAAGCGCCGGTCGCGGTCGCAGTCGCGCTGGCTCGGCGAGGCGGGCGAGCGAGCGACGTCGGCTCGTCGGCAGCTGCAGACGCAGTGTGGATCACAGGGGAATAGGAGGGTCACGAGGTGTCGGCCCGGCCGCGGGCCGCGCTTTCGGCGCGGGCGCGTAGGGCTGACGCTCGTCACGCTCTTGACGGCAATGCCGGCTGCGGTGCATGTGCATCGGTTAGTTAAAGGTGTTCCCTGCCAACGCGCGCGAAAGGGACGCGCCGCCCGCCCCAGGTTCATAGGACGGCGCTCGAGGGTGGCATGGGACCGATCGACTGAGCGAGGCCACAGTGCCGCTGCCGGCTGCCCGCTCGTTGGCTTGGCTAGGTGCTATGTCTCCGTTGTGCGACCTTGTACCCAGATTGAGATTTTTGCACATCGCAAACGGGAGAGGTGTGGAGGCAAAGCGTAAGTACACGAGGGCCGAGGATGCAGAACTAGTGCACGCCTTGTCACTGGCGTATGAGATGGCACGTCAAGATTTGATGAAAATACGAGGCACAAGTAAATCAACGAAAGCACAACCTGATCAACCAACTTTGTCAAATGTTACAAGAGAGCAAATTCTAGCTTTACCACGGATAAGTTATGCTGTCAGGAGAGACTAAAAACCGTTTTATATGACGGCGGCCTTCGATCTCAAAAATAAGCTCAAACCGTTGCTACACAACACCAGTTGAACTTGTCACAAAAATAAGCTGCAGCATGAATTCAGTTTTCATGAGACACTGCCAAAAATCATATCCCGTCTACCAAAAGTTGTACCTGAAGTCAACAGTTGGGATCACCAAAAGTGGATTTCCGAGTGCAACGAATATTAAAAATGTTGAAACTGAGTCATCGTGAGCCTTTTTTTTCAACAAGATCGGCAAGGAACCTTCGCCAGCTGCCGACATCTAACATACAGCGCCTTCAGATAGGCAACAGACAGTGCAGCATTTGCCAGAAATTTCATTGCAAAACTAGCCAATCTATAATTTCAGTCTACAACATCGAAAAACACCAGCCTCCTTTTTGTCATCTGTGCAGCATCCTTGATCCATCTAGCGTGCCCCTGTTGGGATGATAGTGATTACCATTTTTCCTGTTGGCAGAATCGGCTGTGGCATCTAACCAAACAATTCTCCAAAATATATTGATGGCATAAGCGCACATTGCCTGCACACAAGGAAATAAATTTCGCATAATTCTGATTAAAAAACAGTTATGAAAAGATAATAGTAAAATGAATCAGATAGGCATGCTGCAACGGTGGATGATGTTAAGTTCAGAAACATGTACTAGTTATTACCACTGATCCAGTGAGAAATGAAACCTATCTTGACAAAACTAAACGCAATGAAGTTGCCTGGTTGTCCACCATATAGAGTTGTGGGTGCAACAATACCAATATATGGGATATTAAACACCAGAAGCAAGACTCAATATTTTTCATAGGGAAGTTTAATAAAAAAAAGTATTACTGTACTAGTACACCGTACACGCGATACATAATAACCTTTGATCTCAAACTTTTCTACTTTTACTTTGAACTGACACAATGGAAACTCCCCCATTTTAGTTTGGACTAATGACCAATGCCTGCTGACTTACCATCATGACAATTTCTCCAAGAGATTTTCTACCAAAGCTCTTTGTTTTATGCCACTCAAAGATTCTGACATCGTAATTGCATTTGATACAAGAATGACAGTACTTGCCGCAGGAGCATTCACCTACAGAATATAAACCAAGAAAAAAAACACAAGAAACATTACCATTTACAATTTATCAAAAAAGGTGGGAGATCAATGAACAGTACCCAGAACATACCCAAACTCGACCATTGAGTCCAACAGCAATCTCAAACGACAGTTTTTTCCCAAGGGCCTCCAGAACAGGACATGTTGGTGAACTTAACAACCTATAAGCAACTAATGTCAAAAACTCAAAACTAATAAAAAACAATGCTAGTGACTCAATGGAGGGAGAGGTGTACTATCCTCACATTCGTGACATGCCAGTTGATGTGTCAAGCATATAACCATCTTTCAGCTGACCAAATTCAGCAGCTTTCCCAGTAGCTTGAAAATAGGAACAGTATTAATACAGTAAAAGAACGATCAGATAAAACCAAAAGAAAACGGTCCAGACTGAGTATCATCCCACAAGCTGAAAGATTCTCACAAGCAATGAGGATATATTTGCTAAGATGACTAAGATTTGGTACTCCATACTTCTGATGGACGATCAAGGAAAATGAACACTGAGCTTAAGTTAAAAAATTTACCATCCATGCATGAGAGCTCGGGATTCATGATACTATTTGCTTTCACCACTCGAGCATATATTAACGTACCAATCTGCAGAAACATCCCATCTTAAGACAAATATATAATCAATAAAAAGAATATAAAGCTCGAAACACTGTGGAAACAACTTATGGCACCACTCAGAGTTGAAATATAGTGGCCGACATGTTCAGTACCTGACTATAGAATTTCCTTTGTTCCTTTTTATTTGATGTTATAGGATTTAAAGAAGAAACATACCTAATTACTTCCCTAAAATGTTCCTGCCAAACTAAAAAAACTGAATCTAAAAGACTCAATCTACTAGTTTATTTTTAACTAACACCAAATGTACGTAGTTTAGGACAAATAATTTAGGCGCCGCAAGATACCACAGGGTTTTAGTTACGCCATATCGCCTAGGCGTCGCCTAAAGGGCGCCTAGGCGTCCAGGCACACCCCCAGCGCCACAGGACGCCGCAACGCCTCAAAAACATTGCTTTAAATTACAAAGTAGAAAAGACAGCTTTAATAGAAGCATGTGGTTATTTTGTACTCTTTCTTAATTTGAGTGCAAAAGGTGCTAAAACATCAAGCATAAAATAATGGAAGGAGTATTTGGAACATAAAAAAAAACAATCCACATGCTACTGAATATATGTTTTTTGAAACATTCTATTGAACATATATTAAGAACTGCACATGTGGCCTACTGTGTACACATTTCACACTTCAAGTGTAGAGACTGACAAAACTATGAAACTAAACAATGCTAGAAAATTCAAATGATCCAGAGTCTTACCTCGAACTTTGGTATGTTTCTCCTAGTACCACCTTCAAATGCAAGCACCGGTAGAAAGGCCAAATTAGGACCCTTTATGTCTACCAAAAAGTTCTGTCATAACCAAATCTATTCAGCAAAGAAAACACATTGCAGGCAGAATACAATTATTTAACATAAAGAAAATATCTAGCTTCTAGTGAAAGCCCATTCTGGTTTGTGTTTATATATTAGAACTGTATGAAAAGGGTAATCAGCTGATCATCTTGCCAGTACTAGGGATATATGTATTTAACATTGTATATACAAACCCTCCTTCCCCTTAATTTTGCAACATTTTTCCATTTTTTGAGGAAGCACAATTCCACACTGCTTCTCCACCAAGCAAATGAAGTAATATTTCTGCCTATTTCATGCAGTTTAATGCTATAGTAGAAGGGATTGTGTAGTTGTACTGTTGTAGTATGCCATTCGATAGTGATTGTTTATGTTTCAAAACTATTACCAGCTATTTTTTTCTTTGGTATATGGTGCTTGATTCTAAACCAGGTCAAAGAGTTTTATGTTAGATCGCAATTACAAATATTGAACATAAAGATAGTAAAAACATATATTCTATTGACTAGAATTGTAGAATCAAGCCCTTTAATTAAGATCATAATATGTAGAATCATAAAACATAATTGTAGTTTTGACCCATGATCCATGGTAGCCTCAGATAAATATCTGGAAACAAGTATTAACTCACATACTTCTGAATATAAATGTATACTTACGTCTGGTTTGGTGTCAACCACAATACCGAGAACTGTATCTTCTACAGAAGGTATATACTGCAAAAAAGAAGGAACAATAATGAGTGACTGCTGAAACAAAAGATAAAGAGGGTGGAACAGAGTAGTACTATCTGCAGTCTCCCACATTACAGTTACTACGATATCAAGGGGACCAGATCAGAGCTTTCCATGCTGATTAATTTCAAGTTATGAAAATTGAAACATTTATTAAAATGGCAATAGCATAGTCAATTGGTAGAAGGTACATGCGGCAATGACCAATTCATGTTTGTCATTAGTGCTGGAACTTTCGTTGCACTGAGTCAACATAACCCAGTTCACTTTAGGCTAACATATTAGTTCAGGAATTTACAGTTTTACAGAGCACGGGCCACATATATTATGAATTATCTATTCAACCGGCATCCTACAGCAATGGCAATAAAATACTTAACACAAGTATATCGAGACAGCCAAATCAGACTTACCCTTTTCTGGGAGTTTTCAATCCAATACTTGTTGGGTTTCAACAGCCGCAGCTTCCCAGCACTCGTCGCCTGGATGGTGTCACACTCCTGCAAACCGCGTTTTATCAACGATAAGCTTCGTGCCCAAATAGACCCCCATTAAACCCTAGCCACTAAGTCTCACAAAAGACAACGGCTCCCACCTTCCACCATGAAAGGGCTTACCTGACGCAGGCCCGCGCCGAGCTTAATGGTCTGGTTGTTCATCTCGGAGAGGTCCAGGATGGCGTCACCGGGTACCTGAGCAACGAGGGCAGTGTAAGGTGATGACCAGACCCGCACAGATAGCGGGAGTGAGAGATCAAGGTGTGGGATAGGGCTGGGAGGCTTCTTACAACGTAGTTGTCGACGAGAGGAGAGGGCGCCGGCCTCCTCGACTCCATCGCAGTCGCAGCGAGGGTAGGAACGCCGGTGTGGAGGACTGGAGGTGCGGAGCGAGTCGGACGGCGGTTCGCGGCGGCGGTCCTCCTGTGTCCTGGCCTCCTGGGCTATAGAGCTCGCCCTGGGCGTATGGTTTAGCTGAGGGGATGGATGGGCCTGGGCCTCAACGTTGTACGCCGCCTGCCTATGGACCGTGGTTGATTCAATTAAAAAGATTCATTCTAACTTCTTGAACTGATTATCAAGGTCTAATTTTCTATCACCAATTTAAAAACCAGACATTCATAGGGTGTTTGGTTCGTGGAACGAACTCATGCTTCATAGAGTGACGCATCATGAGTCCATCACGTGAATTTTGGTGGAACTAACTCATTCCTCATGCATATACTAATTATTGTCTTACGAGGAATGAGGTGGAGGTGGTGATGCATCAACTCATTCCATTCCACCAACCAAATAGAAAAAGTGAGGAGTGACAAGATGATGAACCACCTCATTCCTTAAACCAAACACACCAGTCTCTCAATCTCAAACCATTTAAATTACCTCTCCATGATGTGTGTGTAGAAGTGATTTTCTGGTTGGTCTGATAAGACTTTTAAACCGCACTAAATTATCTCTAAGCTTCTAAAAATTCTAAGAAAAACCATAGTGATAGATTGGGACACGGCAAAACCAAATAAAATATTTAGAGATGATGAAAATATCTCTAAAAACTTTATAATAATATATTTAGCTCTAAGAAAATGGGAAAATATCCAAGAAAATATGAGAAATTATCAATACATTAAATTGATGCCTAAATGCAACTTTAAAAAGTTTCCACAACAAAGTATGTGAGATAGGACCAGCGTTATTCTAAAAGGTAAATGGTAAACAGTGAATCACTTGCCATTTAACCATTATTTGGGTTAAACGGCCACTTAAACAGGTAAAACAACTGTTTAAACAGGATAAACAATCAATTAAATAGAAACGGCATATCACCATGTAGCGTCTAAAATAGGACTAACAAAAATTTAACATTCGTTTAATGTTTAATGCATCTATGCTGGTTGTATCTTGTGTTTTTGTTATAAAAAGATTTTGAAAATGCATTTAATTATTTTGTAGGTTTCGGTGAATTAGTGACAATGCAAATAAAGAAGCAATGAATTTACAAATAGTCAAATAGGGTGTTCGTTTAAATTAAAGCCGCAGCTGCAGTGGTTTTTTTAGACCAACAACGTTTCGTAGTAATCTACAGCCGCAAGCATTGCGGCTGTGACCGCGACTTTAATCATAAGTGAACACCCCAAAGCATTCCTAAATGTTTCAGGAATTCAAATTTTTTATTTCTCTAGGGATAAATCTTATTTTTGGAAGCTTCTAGTGATACTTTCATCATTTTTTTTTGGTTGTCTTAGTTGGTTTTAAAACTTTATAAGGCATTTACTGGATTTTTAAACTAAAAAATGATGCGCCTTGAAACACTTCTAACCTGGGCAATCAGGTAATTTACATAGTTTTGAAAGTTGAGGAGGTAAGGTATACAATTTCAATGTTCGACTAAAAAACCAGACCACAATAATAATTCAGATAGGTAAAACAGAGCTTTTCACATTGGCAGTGAGATGGGGCTGATGAGATGAAAAAAGAACACAGCAAACAAAAAACACTCTACCATATACCATAACAAGCCGTGCTGATAAGTTCATCATTAGGTTGTTACGTCTGCAAGAAGAGACTGCACGATGATAACGGTGCAAAACCCCATAGCCTGCCCGCAAACATTAGAATATATCTTAGGAACTGCTAATCCGAAATGGCATCGCATATTTCTGATGCACATCGATTAGAGCAAGTATAACTGCCGATACGCCGAGCCTGCCAGTCCACATCTGAGCCGGCATTTCAGTAGTGGCAAAGTGAAGCAAACACGGAAGGGCTTCACCATCGTATCATACGAAGGCGGCACAACGTAGGGTCTGGGGAGTGGTCTTCAAGTTGCATATCTTTCAGACTTTATAAAACGACCAACATGAAACCTGGTACAGCCACTTCAAATTTTTAAAAGCCAACCTTAACTTCAATGTACTGCTACAACATGCCCATGTTGTAGCGATTAAGGCCACTTTGGAACTTAGGGATTTCACAGAAACCATGTAGAAATTTCACATGAATCAAGGTTCAGTTATCCAAGAAGCATACAGGAAGTAGTAGTATTCACATCATGCAATGGACAACAGTAGCTCTAGGAAACCAAGCTGAAGACGCAGTAAGCAGAGATGACTGAGTTAAGACCAAGAGCAATGAAAGCTAGGAATGCCATGGAAGCTGCGGCATTGATCAGTTTTGTAAATTGATCCCCTCCAAACCGAGACATCCAAACACCATTACGAGAAAGTGCTGATGAAGATGCTGACAATAGGAGGTAAGCTAACATCTGCAATTAGCCCAAAAAAAAATCATTCAGACACATTTCAGTCACTTACTAACAAATTTTAAGCCAAGTTGCAAGCTCAAAACTAGTAGAGCGAAACGTAAGAAAATTGATATACATGCATTGCACAAGAAACATCTAAACAATATGACTTTGGTAGCGAATCAGGTGATCCATAAGCACACGAATTCCATATAGTCATAAATGTGTCAAAACCTCAAACACTGCGCACCAATCTTTTTCATTTCTGAAAAGTTCCCTTATCATGACAAATGTTTGAAGTTGGAGGAACTGCAAAGGTGCAGTGCTATTCATCAATTCATGGAAAAACTCTTTTACTTAAACCTGATGACACTTTATAGTGTATCAGTACAATGTTTATACCTACTAAACAAAATAGGCATATACCAAACCAAATCCGGTAGGAACAATAATGATATAGACATAGACCAGATGCCATCCGATAATTGTCACCTAGAGTTCATCCACAATCTAGGATTTCTTTATAAGAAAACAATGCAATAGTTCATCCAATTTGTGCAACTGTATTTAGTTTTGCAATTATTAAATGACCATAAACTTTGATCTAGTTTTCGGACACTGATAAATCATGAGGGCTCAAAACTTGTGAGATTGTGCTATCATAAATTCATGGTTCCCAACAACACACAAATAGTACAGAAGAGCAGAATAGCAGTTTACTCATGCTTGCCTGATCCATGGCAAGATTGAAGTAGCTGCGGAATGGGGCTCGAATCATGCGCCTCCCTGTGACAAGGTAATGCACCTCGGCTACCAACTGGAACCCAGAGTAGGTAAAAGCCACGACGCTCGCAGCGAGTACATACCTACATCACCAAACTTCGTCAATTTACAGCTCCCATCAACACCTCAAAAAGAAAATGCAGCTGTGACTAATGAGGAAGGTTTGAGCTGAGATCAGCGCTCTAGAGTCCAGAGGGAAACCTGTACTCGTTGTAGCGGCGGAAGGAATCGCCGGACCAACCCGTCGTCGTATCGGCGGCCATGACGGAGAGTGCAACCAGGCAGAACACGGCGGCCGAAACCCTAAACCCTAGCTCGGCCCTCCTCAGCTCCGCGCGCCGCACCTTCTCCGGGACGCCGCCTATGAGCCACCTCTTGGATCCGACGCCGCCTCCGACTCCCCCAACGGCAGTGAAGGCGGCGGCCGCGGCGAGTGACCCAGTGTCGCTCGGAGGTGTAACCTTGTCCGGCGTGGCCTTCGCCTCCGTCGCCGCGGGGTCTTCGCCGGAGAGGAGCTTCGCGATGGTGACGGCCGATTCCTTCTGCGGCGATCCGGTTGGGGACGCCTCGGCCGACGAGGCCTTCCGCGCCGTCGAATCTTCAGTTTGGGCTAGAACGACGGCTAGCGTCATGCTCCCCGATTCGCTAGCCGATTCCGCCGCCTCCTGCTCCGACTTGGCTTCCAAGGACGCCGGCGCTGGAGTAGGCGGTGATACTGGAGCGGGTGAGGGAGGGGGCAGTGGGCGCGGCGGTGACGTTTGGCCCTGTCGCGGGAGGGTTGGAGAAGCATCAGCGGTGGGCGGAAGCGGAGGCGGAGGCGGAGGAGGAGGCTGTGGCGCCGAGGGATGCGGAGTTGAGGAAGGAGAGCTATCGCCGGGAGTATGAGGTGGCGGAGTAGCAGGAGGAGGTGGTGGAGCTGGCGCTGGCTTCTCCGGCGAGAGGGATCCATCAGAGGAGGGTTTGACAGGCGGATGTTCTGAAGAAGGAGAAGAAGGCGCGATGGGCTCTACCGCCGGCGGCGGCGGCGGCGTTCGGGTTGGTGAGGCCATGGAGCAGCTCGATTGCTCGATGGCCGGGGCGGCTGTTGGCTCTGCCGTCGGCCGTCGGGGACTGCGGAGTGGGGGATTTGTGCGGCCAAGGTACTGCGGTGCGGAGTGACGAGTGGAGACTTGAGGAGATCCGTCAGCGTCTTTCGGTTGAACTGTCGTGATATAGTAACAATTTACAATTCACAATAGCAAGCCGCTCCACTGCTAATTAACTGCACAGTCTGATTTTAATGATAATTTACCTGAATATTCAGTTCTTTCCTGGCAATAAATTGATTATCCAATCATAAGCCAACTTTTCGTGATGCCAATAGTGTTCCTTACTTACCGGCCAAACTATATATGCCTCCTTGGACATTTGGCAGGTTATGAGCTGTTCATCGAATGCTTTGCTGCGTCAAGAGGCCGTGACAGTGAGATTGTGAAAAAGCTATGGCCATGCTGGGTAGCCAAATCAGAAATGACCAGAATTTGGTTATACCAGATATATTTCTTATACCTATACGCATGACATGGCAGAACCCATGATAAGGAACACAGTGGTCTAAAACTCTAATCGATTACAAATCGGCCAAATTATAAGGCCACGTTCAGATTCCAAAATCTCCTCAAATATTTTGCGCAGTAACTATTTTAGACGCATGCATGAAGTATTAAATATAGGTAAAAAAATAACTAATTGTACTTTTGGTCTGCTTATGTCGAGACGAATCTTTTGAGTTTAGTTAGGTCATGTTTGGACAAAGTTTGTCAAATAACAACGAAAGTGCTACAGTAACATTTTGTCACATTTTTCGCGAGCTGAACAAGGCCTAAGCTTAGTTAACAACAATTGAAGTGCATTTAGTGTTTGATTGAAAAAAAATGCATTTGGGGGGGGGGGGGGGGGGGGCAACGACCTCAAAGCTGACCGAGACTGACACGAGGCCTTATGTAGTGCGGTAGTGATGCCACAAAATATATATAAGTCTTATCTATTGGATTTTTCAGCGATGGCTAGCAAGTTCCAGTGTGAAAAAAATAGGAGTGAAGTCATATGGGATTGTTGGGACCCACGTTGAATAAAATAGCTCTCGCTGTCTTGTCTATCCACTCGTGTGGGCAACGACTCGTGTGTACACATGTAATCATTATGATACGCTACGGTGAATTAATATATTTTATCTTTTGGACATCGGTGAATCTATGTTCACCGCTTTCTTGTTTTTTTGGCTTAACTTTGCTACTTGCAGTGTTCGGCGTGACGTCCAATTACTCAAACACTCTTTTCTCTCTATTTTTGGTCATCACTGAGGTTGTTCTTTTGGCATGCTTGAACAAAGGTCCTGTTTAAGTACCAGGGGCTAAAGTTTAGGGGTTATTTGGTTCCCAACCACACCCTGTCACATCTAACCTTAGCCAAAGTGTGACAAACCATAGAAAGTGTGGCAAACAACTTTTCTTGCCTAAGGGAATCTTGTCACACCTTTTCTTCTGTAACATGTGGAGCCCAAAAGAATCTTAGGCAGTCATCAACCAAACACTTATCAATCTGGTCAAACTTGTCTAAGATGAAGTGTGGCAAAGTGTGGCTATCAACCAAACAACCAGTCTTATCACATCGAATGTTTGATACTAATTAGAAGTATTAAACATAGGTTAATTATAAACTAATTATATAAATGAGACGCAAGATGAATCTATTAAGCCTAATTAGTCCATGATTTGAAAATATGATGCTACAGTAGACACGATGAATTAATTGAAATTAATAGATTCATCTCACGAATTAGCCACAATATATGCAGTTAGTTTTATAATTAATCCATATTTAGTCCTTCTAGTTAGCATCTGAGCATCCGACATGACAAGAGCTAAACTTTAGCCCAAAGATCCAAACACCTCCTAATTGGGTGCCCAAATCGTCGGGGTGGAAGTTGCTTGCATTGCACTAAACTATTCGAGAGATGGACCTACCGAATTTATGTTGACACCACCAAATTTGGGTGTTGAACCAGACACTAATCAAGTTACCAGGGCATGACCAAAGTTTAAGTTGGCACCCAGAGGATCAAGAACCAAACGAGCATCAGTTTGTGGGATTGAATTGTCATTGTTATTGACCGCATTACACATTCACACATGAGTGAATTTGGGCATGGTGGGCTTAACATAGAAGCCTCGATTTACCTCGCAAAATCGTACCACAACATTTGCATGAAGCTTTAATGCGAGGGGTATTCAGGAGCCTATGCGAACACTCTATGGCACTCAAAGTGCAAAAACAGTGTAAAGTAGATTTGACAAAGTGCACGCTCGTGGTGAAATGTGTCACAAAATTACACCTTTCAGATGATATTTCTAGAAGTCACGCTAACTTTGGCGTTGGAATCACAGGTCCACGAGGGGCAATGCTCACTTTATATACAATTACCTTACGTCACTTCGTATACAATTACTGTGTTATTACAAGAGTATATTCGATCAGAGTATCAGACCCATGCGTCCCTAAGAACTTGGATTGGATCCACTGTACAAGAAAAGTGCCATGCAAAGGCAAGGTGACCCACCAAATTCAGATGTGAACACATAAATAATACTTTCAGCTATATACGATTATCACCAAGACATCTGTCATGAGTATACTCACACACGCACAGAAAATATGAACTGTAAGGTCAGGAAGTGAACTACTCTTTACAACTTGGTGGATTTGCACACTTAAAAACAGAAGAAGGAGGTTGCTTGTATTCAGGTATGCTTGAGGGATCAATTGGCCGGACCTCACCGGGCTGAAAAAATAAGCTGCTATGCCTGCAGAAGTGACATCAAACAGTTAAGACATGATTCCCTTCAAGACTTCAGTTAGCAATAGTACCCGAATATCGCTTATGTGTGTAAACATTGATCGCTTATGTGTGTAAACATTATAGCGACAAATCAAAATGATCTGACACAAGTTATGCTTAAGAGTAAGAAAAGTGTCCTAAGAACCAAATGAGCAATGTGTAGTGTAGTGTTGTTCACCGGAAAAGACCTGCATACCAAGTGCAATACGGAATACACTAGAGTTAATCAGGTTACCTCCGAAGGTCAAGCCCAATCAATCCAGCTTGAAGAATTGACAAGTTGTCAGAATCTGGTGAAACAATGACAACAGTTTCCCCTGAGTACTGGGTCTCTAGTATTGACATGAGCTGTGTCACCCGAACAAATACGTCTGCTACGCTCTCATTTGGAGTACCATCACTGATAGGAGGAGGCTTCATGTCTGGAGAAATGTTATCTGATGCATACACCTAATGCAGTCATCATGCGCAGAAAAGCATAATTCAGTTAGAATAGGAGTAAATTTGTTGCAAAAACTATCTAATGTTAGAACAGCTCAATCAAAGTAATTGAAAAGTAGGAATCCATTATCCTTGGATAAGCATTCAACAAAAATTGAATATAGGAAAAATTTGAGGATTGACATTATATGCCCAGTAAGCCCAACAGCTTTATGTATCTGCTGAAATTCCATTATCGCTATTTAATTCAGCAGTGTAAAAACGGCATTGGCATTGATTTGATAATAGTTTGGTTCATGATGAATCAAGTAAGCCAACATCTGGACCTGAAAACATACTACTGTATATTACTATATCTCTGCTGTCCTGTAATAGGAAACATTGCACATTTCAAGCTAGCTGTTCTTCAGCTCTTGCACTCTCATACTAAATCCTAGTTACACGCTAACTGTAGCGAAAGACTGTTCATGATATAATGTATAGAAATGAGTACCTCGGGCAAGGTGTCTAAGCTCTTCCCCTCAAACGCACCCAATCCGCGTGCATCCAAGAAGCTGTACTCGGGCACGATGCGACTGCAATCAAGCCAAGTTAATTCAGTATCTCTACTACTGAAATCAACGAGGCAATTCAAGTAACAGAGAGGCGGCGTGGGCACGTCACCTGCGGTTGATGCCGTTGGCCGCGGCAATGATTTCGGCCGCCTGGTACGCGCGCTGCGTGATGGACGGCCATATCCAGCAGTCGTCCTCGCACGCGCCGAGGCGCTGGAGCTCAAGCGCGGCGCGCGCCGTCTGGCGGAGCCCCACGGCGGAGAGGCCGTTGTCGACGGAGGTCTTGGCGACCGGGTTGGTGCGGAGGAGGCCCTGGCCCTCGTACACGGACTCTCCCGCGCGCACCAGAAAGTAGCGGTTCACCAGCCCCGGCGGGGGCATGCGGAACAGCCCGCGCGCCGAGGCAGGCAAGGGGGCGGGCGCCATCGGGAGGGTCAGCGCCGCCGGGAGCAGGAGGAGGTCACGGCGGCGGAGGGAGGGGAAGGCGACGTGCTGTGGCCCTGGAGGTAGCGTTGGCGCGGAGGAGACGAGCGGGGAGGATGGAGCGGAGGAGCGCGCGGGGGTCTGCATTGCCGCAGTTTGCGCTCCGAACGACGCACGTGGTGCGCTCGGCTGAACGGAGCATGCGTGGCCGGGGCGAGTGAGAGAGGAGTAAAATATCCAACAAGTTGGGCCGGCTCGATGTTTTCTGCGGGCCGGAAAAGTTTTCCAGTGAACATTGGGCGGCTATCTGCTGAAGAGTGAAGATTACTCCTTGAGGCTTGGTTCGCTTATCCAGGAACGAATGTTCAGAACGATTTTTGACCGAAATAGTTTACTGATTTGTATACTAATCTTGAAGAGCTGGAATATGATCCGAGATAACAGAATGGCCCCTGAGAGTGGATTTATTCAGGGGTGGCAACAAACGGATTTGGACTGGGTTAAGTCTCTGCTGGTGATAATCCAAACCTGCAACCAAATCTGATGGATCCCCAAAACCCGTAACTATATGACAATAGAAAAACAATACGGAATTTCTTGCAACAAATACATGATAAATATTCATTTCGTCTCAAATAGAGTGGTGTTACGGGATACGGGGTATTAAAATTTTGCAAGTTTAATTAGCTTTTATAGAAAATGTTAGCAACTTTTGTATAACTAAATGAATTTATTATTGTTGACACTCAAAAGTGTCACCGATAAGAATGAATTTAGAAGAAGTATTCGGCCTATAAGATTAGAGCCGAATTTGTCTTTTAGTATTGAAAGGTCGGATTTTCTAAGTGAGCCTGGTCATGTTCTAAGCTGAATGGGCCTGATTGTTTAAACTGCCGACCAGTCCTGCTATGTCCGACCAGGTGATGCTGGTCAGAGGCCTTATAGTTATTATGAATATTGAGCCTGGCGCTAATACGTGGGTCTTTCTCTTGTAAAGGACGTTTTATTAATCAATATGGGCCGATAAAGTCCATTAAACCGATCTGGTCAATCCAAGACTTGGCGAGATCAGGGTTACCTTATTATGTCTGGATTGGATTCTATATTTTGATAGAGTCCGGATAGGAAACTTGAAGATTTTGGGATAAGACCAGCCCCCTCTATATATATGAGAGGATCATGGCCGATTGAAGTATCCAACACCAATCGATCAAAATCAATCTACTATCCCCTTTACCCTTTTTTCCCCTCTACCTTGCTGTTCGGCGCATCTCCCGGCGAGATTCGACGGCGTTCTAGGCGGCCTTGCTGGTCCTAGAACAACCTCTACGTGCTTCTCCCCGACGGGTCTTCCCGGGAGGAGTTCTAGAGTTATCAACACAGGAACCCAAAACCCTAGATCGATCAAAACCGGTCTTTAGATCGGTTTTCGTCGGTTTAGCCAGGGCCCCTGCTGTCTCAGGTTGAACCGCAACCTCTCTGGGCGTTCTAGCCCTGTTGGTGTGTGATTCGCGTAACTTCCGATGTCAACAATTATAAAAATATGTTTTATGATTTATCTAATGATACTAATTATACATTATAAGTATTATCTTTTATATATTTGGTCAATGTTATTCACCAGAATCTATTGACCACAAAGTTATAAGTATTATTTAGAATATGTTCTTGTTTGCTATTCACCAGAATCTATATGGATTTTTACTGTTTGTCTAAGCCAGTTTAACTTGGCACCACTTGTTGAATCCCTGTGGATTTCTGTGGGACCATGGAACCTAGCTTCTAGATTATAATAAAATCCAGCATTCGTTAACTTTTCAGATTCTACAATCTAAACATCTTACGGTAAAACCTCAGCATTCTAGTTGTTGGATCATGTTTAGTTCCCAAAAAATTACAAAATTCTCCATCACATCAAATCTTCAGACGCATGCATGAAGTATTAAATGTAGGTAAAAAAATAACTAAGTGTACAGTTTGTCTATAAATATCGAGACGAATATTTTGAGTCTAGTTAGTCCATGTTTGGACAAAGTTCGTCAAATAATAACGAAAGTGTTACATGAACTTTACGCCAAAATTTCTATGAACTAAACATGCCATTGTAAAATCCTATGGGATCTAAATAGGCCCAATTTTGTTTTGGGGCTGCAGGTAGAGGATGGAGGCGAGGGTATATCTATAGTTTAGCTAGCCTAACAAAAATACCATTAAGCCTTGCCTGGATTCTCTTGTCTAAAATGTTTGGTTGGTTAAAGTTAATAGCTAAGTTTTATACCACTTTAGCTCAAGTGAGTTCAAGTAATCTAAAATTTAACTCTTATAGCGTGTCCGTTTCGTTGGCTAAAATTTTAGTCGTGTCACATTAGATGTTATGACACTAATTTTAAAAATATACTAATTATAAAACTAATTACACTGTCACACGAGAGTTAACAAGACGAATCTATTAAGCACAGTTAATCCATTATTAACAAATTTTTATTGTAGCACCACATTGTCAAAATATGGACTAATTAAGCTTAATAGATTCGTCACGTGAATTAGTCCTTGGCTGATAAATTAGTTTTATAATTAGTCTATTTTTAATAGATTAAATTAAGGTCGCAACATCTGATGCGACAAAGCTAAATTTTAGTTAGAGAAACAAACACGCCCTTAGGTTTATGTAACTAAATTTACTACTCCCTCTGTTTCAAATTATAAGTCGTTCCAAGAATCTTGGAGAGTAAAAGTTTTTCAACTTTGACCAAAGTTATAGAGAAAAACATAAAGATTTATAACATCAAATATGTATATTATGAAAATATAACTAATGAAGAATCTAATAATACTTAGTTGGTATTATAGATGTTATTATCTTGTTAGATAATTTTGGTCAAAGTTAAAAAACTTTGACTCTCCAAGATTCTTGGAATGACTTATAATTTGGAACAGAGGGAGTACAAGATAAAAAGCCTAATATGGAGTATTGAGTAATGACAATGACAAACATATATAGTATTTTTAAAGTTTGATCAAGTTTTAAAAAATACTAACGATCTTTATATCTTTAGATAAATATGTTATGAAAGTAGATTAAAAAATCTATCTAATGATACTAATTATATACCATAAATAATAGTATTTTCTTATATATATTTGTTTAAAGTTAAAGAAAATTGATTTATCGAGGAGTAATGGTTTGTCGAATGTCGACTCAAATGTTTAAATTCTTTTATCACACCTCATCATACTTATCTTCATCCATGCCAAGTGGAGGGGCACGGCAGGAGTCGCACGACCAACAATATATTCGTCCCCCCCCCCCCCCCCCCCCCTATGAGGAAAGATCTGAAATGGTCGTTACCTAAATCACACACAAATTAATCCCAAACAGACACCCTCATCCCCACTCCCGCCGCCGCCCCTAGGGCTTAGGGTGCGTGCCGCCGCCGTCTTCTTCACCGTTGGTCCCCCTCACCGGAGGAGGAGGAGGGAGGGAGTGAGGATCCATCGTTTTTAATAAGTTTTCTAGTAGATCGAGTCATCTATAGTTAGGGTTTCTCCGTGCCAAGGATCTTGGTATTGAGGGTGTATTTCCTCCTCCTCCTTCCTGGCGACGGCGAGGAGTTGAGTGGATCCGGTCTCTCCATGGTGGCTCTGTTGAAGATGAGGGTGACAACTTCGGCGTCAACATCTACATCGACAAGACAACGTGGAGACCTTTGTTTCCGGGCTTCGGCATCAAGACGGAGATGATGTCGCCGCCATGGAATAATTTTCTCCGGTCTCTTCTTCGTTTTGTTGTGGTTGGATCTGGCCACGATGAAGGACTAGGAAGAATAATTTTCAGATCAGTCTTCCTCATTCTTCAGTGGCAGAAAGAAGAAGAAGGAAAACACAAGGAAGAAGAAGAAGTTTCTTAACTCCTCCTGCAGGAATGTTGGTCGTCCGTTGGGCATCTGTTCTCAGGCCGAAAACAACTGTTGCCGAGTATTTGCCTGTGGGGTCATCTATACGAAGCGTCAAACATGTTTGGATTTGAGAGTTTGAGCCTTTCACAGCTTGGGTATAATATAGATGAGAATCAGTTTCTGGATGCATGTTTTTCCAGAGTACTTGTAATACGATGATGTACCTAGCTATTATTTAATACAATTCTTCTTTCGTCTAAAAAAAATACCCCCCTATGAGGAGATATTGGCCCCTGCTTTCTTTGCACATAGCCACATACTCTTCTCTTTTGAGTCAAACTGGCGAGATTTGATTCGCTTGCCATTTCCTGCGGTCCTGCCAATGAGGGGTTGTTTAGTTACGAGAAATATTTAGAATTTGCACTATAGCACTTTCGTTGTTATTTGATAAACTTTATTCAAACATTAACCAACTAGGCTCAAAAGATTCGTCTCGACATGTAGATACTAAAAGTACAATCAGTTATTTTTTTTACCTATATTTAATGCTCCATGCATGCAGCTAAAGGTTGATGTAACGGAGAATCTAGAAATATTTGGGAGGAGTTTGAGAAACTAAACAAGGCCTGAAGCATTGCAGGGAACAACGAGCAGACGTACGTGCAAAGCAGCTGCTACAGTGTACGAACGCCACAAAGCAAAAGTTTCTGTTTCTCAAAGCGTGCTATCCTTTTTGCAAGAGAAAACCCTAACTTCTCGGTTCCACCAATTGCCCTTGCCATGATGTTTTGTACTATATGACTTTTTTAGATCACTGGTCCATGGACTAAAATTTAGCCTGCATCTCTTCCCCAATACAACTCCTTCAATACTCTGATAATAGATTAGCTCAATATCGATTATTGAGGAGAGATGTTGTAGTAAAAGTCCAATAATCTCCCCCAATATGTGGGGCCTACTTGTCAAATTTTGTTGTTCCCCTTTCCTTCTTAGAGCAACTCCAACGGTTTTGCAAATGGACTTTGTATTCTTATTTTTGCAAAAAAGTATACAAAACTCCTATCCAACGGTTTGACAAATGGACATTGGATTTTTATTAACTTGGCAAAATCCTGAGATGGATTGACATATATGCAAGCTCGTGATCGGCTTGGCATTCCATCTCGTGTACTACTCCAGCGCGCGCTCTTCCCTCCCGCGCCGCCGGGTTTCCTTTTTTAGATTTTGGCAAGTCAATTTTGCCAAACTGTTGGAGATAACTTTTTTTCTCCTCCCCATATTGATTTGAGAGTTGACAAATTTCATGTTTTGCCAAATAAAAAATACAAAACCGTTGGAGTTGCTCTTATTCCCGTGGTCTTCTTCCACATTCCCTCCTCATCTCGTCGATGTCTTCTTCCACATTCCAGACTAGGGAGCATGCGGCCCGGCGCCCGCGAGAGCTCGCGGCCTGACAGCAGTCAACGCTCGTGGGGAGGTTGCGACCCGAAGCGGCGGAGCTTGTGCCTGGCCCTGCTTCGCGTCCGCTGCACAGGAGCTTTGCACACATCCGCATCGTACTCATCGAGATCCGATGCCATAGCGAGCGGTCCTGGCTAGGAGCGGGGGCGGCAGCAGTAGCGGCCATTGCCACGGTGGGTCGAGGCGAGCGGTGAGCGAGCACCGTCGGAGACAACAACGACCATGGCCACGACGGGTTGAGGCAAGCGGCACAGTCGTAGCAGCCATAGAGAGATGGGAGAGTTAGGAGGGAGATGAGTGACAGTTGGAGGTGGGCTCCAACTATTGGGGGAGATGCAACTCCCTCTCTGTTTTAGAGGAGAAGAGGTGTTTTTGGTAGCCACCAAAAAATAGGAGGGTTTTTGGGGACTGCTGGAGAAAAAAAAAGTGACTGATCTCCTCTAATATGACAATTTCATGGGGATGGTGGGTGGGATTAGGGGACTGTTGGAGATGCTCTAAGGACGTCCTTAATAGTATGTACACACATTTTTTATTCACTGGTCCTTCTTTCCTCTCCCATTCTTTTTTCTACCCGACGTTCTCTTCTACCTCTATGCTCCAATTTCCAGCCCCACCAGACTCCGCCCTCACCCCAAGTTGTGCCCAACCGGAATCCGCGTTTCGCGCCACCCTCCTCCGTTATCGGGCGGCACTTCGAAGGCCTCTATGTCTACTACTCTCTGCCGGACGGAGTCCATCACCATCACACTTAGGTTGGATCTTGTCGCTCCACGATGCACCCCCAGGTTTCGCCTCAGCCGCACGTGGATCCGGCGCCGCTGCGTCGTGTGTCGTGCTACACGGGGACCACCATCGCTGAGCGCGCTGCCGAGCGCATCGTCGTCCTCCGCCCTTATCGGGTGCCTGCTATGCTTTGAGAGAGGGGGGGGGGTGGAGGGAGCGAGATAGGAGAAACTAAAAATGGCGAGAGAACGAGCAGGGCCACGACCACCTAGATTTTTGAGTGAGATAGGCGTGGAGTGAAGAGATACTCTTGTCTTTCCTGCTTTCTCTCTCTTCCACGTAAGCAAATTGTTGATCTAAATATCTATGAGCTCGCTTAGGTGGCATTGTTGAAAACGTCCTAAATTCTAGTCGATTTGGATCCATATGCTAAAAGGTGACTAAAAGGTGAAAAGGAGAGGATCGAGAAAGAGAGTAGCAACACTTTTAACCCCTTTTAGCCCACAAAGGGCAAATGGACTAATGAGAACTAAAAATCAATTCTCCCATTTTATTCCACCTTGTTTGGATCCTATGGACTAGAAGTGGACAAAAAGTACATGAATAAACTTTAGTCCTTGGGATCCAAGCAAGTCCTTATACTACTTTTTTCTAGACGCACTTAATCTTGAGTAGATGAGTAGTCAAGAGATGTGAGAAAATAAGGTGATCTATCTTCTTCGGCAACGTATCCTATGCAAACTAGACTCATGTGCAAACTATGCAAACTCTAATCAAGACCACAAGAATCTAATCCGATGGCTGGTAATTTTAGCACTCAAACCCCCCACTCATCCTATCCGGCTGTTGCAAAACACCCCCATGAGTGGAGGGGTTTAAGTGCTAAAATTATCAGCCATCAGATTAGATTCTTGTGGTCTTGATTAGAGTTTGCATAGTTTGCACAAGAGTCTAGTTTGCATAGGATACGTTCTCATCTTCTTCTTACTCATCACCTTTTTATTTGGTTTGTGAGATAGAATAAGTTGATTCAGCCATCTTGTTCCTCAAAAGCTATTAATAATTATTATATGCATAAGAAATGAGTTAATTAAACCTTTGTGAGATACTCACGACGCAACACCTCATAAAGCATGGAGTAACACTAGAAATATTATTTGCCCCTTGGGAAGAGATGAATAAATTATCATCCTATAAGCAGATTTTGGCATATTTGCCCCTGCCTGCCATGTGTAACAATCGTGCCATTTCTTTGCCCCTGCTTTTCTACAATCTTTCCGCGAAACAGAAGAAAAAAGTGCATAATAACTAAAATAAAAGCGTTAAAGCAGGGGCAAGTGTGCCATTATCCCTGTCGACTGTCGTGATAGGGACGGTCTTCTCCTTCCTTAACCTGAAGCATCGTTATCGCATCGTCTGCGGCTCCGCGCAAGACGTGAAGAGAGAAGGAACACTCGGGGAGTCAGGGCTAGGAGATCGTCAGGGCTAGGAGATCGATCGGATCCAATGGCGGCCACCAAGGTGTACACCGTCAGGTTCGAGGGGGACGAGATCACCACCACCGTGACGGCGTCCGGCGCAGCCATGGAGGATTGGTTGGACGAGGTCCTGTCCGTGCACCGCCGCCGCCTGCACAAGCTCGTCGTCGGGCTGGACGTGGAGTGGCGGCCCAGCTTCGGCCCCGCGTACAGCAAAACAGCCATCGTCCAGCTCTGCGTCGGCCGGCGCTGCCTCGTGTTCCAGCTCCTCCACGCCGACTTCATCCCCAACGCGCTGGACGACTTCCTCGGCGACTCCGGCTACACGTTCGTCGGCGTGGGCGTGGCGGCGGACGCCGAGCGGCTCCGGAACGACTACGACCTGGACGTGGCCAGGACGGTGGACCTGGCAGAGCTCGCGGCGGAGGAGATGGGCCGCCCGGACCTCCGCAACGCGAGCCTCAAGGCCGTCGCGGGTGCCGTCATGGACGCCCACCTCGAGAAGCCGCAGCGGGTGAGGACGGGCCGCTGGGACGCGTACGAGCTCTCCGGCGAGCAGGTCAAGTACGCCTGCATCGACGCCTTCGTCTCCTTCGAGGTCGGCCGGAAGCTGCTCAACGGCGACTACTGATCGATCGCGCCGTCCGTCATCAGAGGCCAGCTTGCGGCCGCGCCGCGAGTCCCGTGAAGAAGTCGCAGTTTGTTCTAGTAGATTGTTTCCTAGTGCACTAGATGGGTTTGTTCTCGATCTCAATCGCTGCTACTCTATATAGGTACGTACGTTTAGATGTTGCACTTCCGGGATGGAAGAATAATCAGTCAGACCTCAGACGATCGTGGTGGATTCGTGGATTACTCGAACTATTATGATGCATGCAGATGAGTTTGTTCATGGCTTGTTGTTTGCTTTAGATCGATCATGCAAAATTTTGTGGTGATTAACAAAGTAGTAGTACTATTATCAATCTAGCATACTACTCTCTCCCTCCGTTCCAAAATAAGTGTCACTAGAAATCCGTGTTTCCCTGACAGACACGTTTTCCGGACGACACTTGTTCTGGAACGGAGGGAGTACTCGCTAAGCATGGCAGTGATGTCGATGTTTGAGCCGATCGTGACAACCTTAGTGCTTGCGACTATGGTCGGCGTCGAGACGCGGCCGCGGCGCCGACGAAGTGGCCCCGGGAGGAGCTAGCGTAGCGTAGGCCGGGACGGAGGGGACGACGTGGTCACATGCGAATCGTCAAGACCGGTCACATATGTATTCTCTCGATGGAGCAGACGGGAGAACGGCAGCCGCCAGCCGGGTGCCTGACTGCCTGTGACCGTGGAGGAGCAGATGGGTCAACCTATTGTCTGACACAACGATTTGCTTCGCTTGCCATGTTGATGCTGCACCATTGCCGTCCATCTCCTGCCAGCGCCCAGCGACAGTACCACGAGCACAAAAGCAAAGCGTATGATCGTCATATCTTCCAGCAACTCTTGTCTCTCGCTCGCTGCCAGAGTACCTACACTACACGACGGCGCACGCACCTTTGCGTACGAGCTATCTCTGCTCTGTGCTCTGTTCACCATTTCAAATTTCAAATTTCACCTTTGCTGAGTATTCTCTTCGTGCGATGGTTATGGCGTTGGAGTGTTGGACACTGGGAACCCGTGTCTTTTATTTGCCTTTTCGTTTGATTTGAGATTGAAATAATGCGTGGGAAATCTTTTGGATGCATGGCAAATTGGCAATTCATGGATCCTGCAGTAATTCCCGCCGGAGAGGTTTTAGCTAATTAACTCTACACCTGTGAAAAAGTGTTTGATCACATTTTAAATTAATACTCTTTCTGTTCTAAATTATAAAATAATTTAAGTTTTTTAAATATATTGCTTTTTATTATGTATCTAATAGATTTTTTTTAGATAAAGGATAGTATTTCATACCCGGCTTCATCTACCAATAGGTAGAATCAGGCCAAATTATTACAACAGAAAAAACTATAATAAAAAAACTAATGGAGGGGAAAAAAATATCCCAACAAAGAACTTTAGTAGTCCTACGCGACAAATGACTCCGTGATGTAGACTCCACAAGAGTATGACCACCAACGTCGAGACATTGCTGCCACACACGTCTGTCAGACCTAATAAGGGTATTGAAAGATCGTCGGACACCGACCACCTTGAAGACACTGGATGTTGTAGTCTGGCAACAGCACGAAGCATCTGGTGGATATGTAAAGGAGTCACCATCTCGTTGCCGGCACCAAAGCCGACAACCCAAGAAATCTTCCAAGAGCGACGCCTCCAACGAGAAAATAATATCCACAAACGCTATCATCGCCCCGCCAGAGAACTGGACATGGGTTTTCACCCGGGAAGATCCGCATGAAAGACGACGCCTCCAGCAAGAAAAGTGGTGCCCACAGGCATCATCGTCGTCGAAACATGATACTACCTTCATTGCCCACCAATTGCCGAATTGTTACGCCATTGATTGTCGCCTCCGTATTGATCTGGTCGTCGTCGTACACGCCTAGGCCAGTTGCCACTGTTACACGAGTAAGGTCGCCGATGCCCAGGCACGCAACGGCTCTAGCTCCGCTGAACCCGCCTTCAGTGGCGGCGCAGCGAGACACCGACTGAGTCGCGCGGTGGATGATCCGATTTTTGCGGACTCCACCGGATCGGGTCGTGAAGGGCCAAATCGGATGAGCCGCAAACAGATCCGTCGCCCACGCAGGCAAGCGCTATCGCCGGCTGCCCAGCTACGCCCCTCCTTCGCCGCGCCAGAAACAGGGCGTCGCCGAGACAAGGCCCCGCTGCCACCATCATGGTTTGCCGCTCGAGTCTTCCGGTGGCGCGCTCTGGCGGCGGCGAGGTGGAGAGAAAGGAATGTGAGGAGGAGGCGGTGGCGGCTAGGGTTTCGCCCTCATGAGGAGGAGATGGCTGGCAGGACGATTATTGATCGATCGTCACTGACGGACCAGGATATTTAATTCATGTATCTAATAGTTAGATCAATATATAACTAAGTGTATAGCAAAAGCTATGTATAAAAAAGCTAAAACATTTTATAGTCTTAAAAATATAATATAGGGGACCTAAGTTCTTGCTTCCTTCCATCATCCATTCTATCATCAACTTGATGTTGTTCCTTTTTAATATTAGACTCAAACACTCACAAAAAGGCCTGTATTTGACGTCGAAAGCACATCACTGTTGTCTATGTGTCGAGGACATGTCACCAACCAAAATACGAGGCACATATATAACAAGTTTAGGTCTTAGGAATCCAACC
The DNA here is from genome assembly GCA_009763385.1 of Coix lacryma-jobi var. lacryma-jobi. Taxonomy (NCBI): domain Eukaryota; kingdom Viridiplantae; phylum Streptophyta; class Magnoliopsida; order Poales; family Poaceae; genus Coix; species Coix lacryma-jobi. Next base: position 35,368,027 of record CM019827.1, read on the forward strand.
AACTTTAGCAAGATATAGATCCGTTTCATGCTAACCTACGGATCCATAACCTAAGGTTTTGAGCTCGGCTAACCTCAAATGAATGTTGGATGAAAAAAATTTGAGATATCACATAAGAGGTTGTGACACTAATTTAGTCTATTAAAAATAGATTAATTATAAAACTAATTACACCACCGCATAATACTTAAGAGACAAAGTTATTAAATCTAATTAATCTATTATTAGCATACGTTCCACATTGTCAAATAATGGACTAATTAGGTTCAATAGATTCGTCTCGCGAAGATTGAGAGAGAAAGCCAAGTTGAATTGGTGTGTTTGATACCACCCCTCTAGACTTTAGTTCTAAACTTTAGTCTCTTGGCTAAAATGCTAAACACCCACACTAAAATAGACTAAAAAGTCTTTTTAGTGCTTTTTAGTCTTTTTTTAGTTGGGGTATTTGACATTTTAGTCACTAAAAAAGATTAAAGTTTAGTGATTAAAATTTAGAGGAGTGGAACCAAACACACAGTGGATCCAAAAATCCGAATTATGGAAGAGATCCGTAGGAAGGATATTTTACTTGGTTTTATTTACATACACATAAGATTTCCATCAAAATTGGGAAAAAAAATTCTCCGGAGATTCCTCTTGTGACTTGACTCTTCGCTGGCACGCTTCAACAACCTTTATCCACCCCCTCCGGGGAAAAGGAGCGCCCACTGTCCCCAAACCAATCCGCAGTCCCCTTTGTCGTTTCCGCAGAAGAAAAGGAGCGCCGCAGCCAGAGGGACGACGGGACAGGACGACGGCGGGCATCCAATGGCCGAGGCGCCCTACGTGACCGAAGTGACCTTCGGCAACATCGTGATCACCACCACCGTCACATCGTCCGGCCAGGCCGTGGAGCGCTGGATCGCGGAGATCCTCTCGGTGCACCGCCCCGGCGGCATCGGCTACAACATCACCGTCGGGCTCGACGTCGAGTGGCGCCCAAGCTACCGCGCGGACCAGAACCCGGTGGCCACACTGCAGCTCTGCGTGGAGCGCAGCTGCCTCATCTTCCAGCTCCTCCAAGCCGACTACGTCCCCGGCGCGCTGGCCGAGTTCCTCGGCGACCGCGGGATCCGCTTCTTCGGCGTCGGCGTGGAGGCGGACGCGGAGCGGCTCAGCGACGACCACGGCCTGCAGGTGGCCAACGCGGTGGACCTGCGGGGCCGCGCCGCGGAGAGGATGAACCGCCCGGACCTCCGCCAGGCGGGGCTGCGCGCCCTCGTGCAAGCCGTCCTCGGCGTCGACCTCGTGAAGCCGCAGAGGATCACCATGAGCCGCTGGGACGCGTACTGCCTCAGCAACGAGCAGATCAGGTACGCCTGCATCGACGCCTTCGTCTCCTTCGAGGTCGCCCGCAGGCTGCTCGACGGCGAGTACTGATCTACGCGGCGAGGTGCTGTGCCCCTCGCGCGACTGCCGTAAACTCGCGTTGCTTAATTCTAGCCTGTGTCCTAGTTTAGTTCGTTCTACTTCGCTTCCAGACAATTTGTGCTAGTGTGTTCAGATTTGGGCATTTGGCTATTGCTGCATTTGAATCTGTTGCCCACTATTTAGTTTGAAGCCTAATTACGGGTTTCTTATGACCGAAGAATATTAATCAGACAATCGAGTACTATGCTGCGTTCCTGGCTTGTTGCTGCTTTTCGCGTACAGAATCGTCGCATTGAGCTCAGAGCATGCGTTTGGCTCGAGCCTTTTTGTGTCGATCGAGGCTGGTCGAGGCTGGACTGCGCGAAACCCTTTTTGATTCTGGCATCGCATGCGTTCAAATGGGATCCAATGGCTTTTAACGATGCTAAAATTAAACAGAGGGATGAGAAGGAGGCAGGCGACGGAACAGAAGCCATTCACCCCAGAGCCGCCACCGGGATGCCGCCGTTGTGTCGCCGCCTGCGGACCTTGGCCACGGCGACCCTGTTCCCATCGCTGCCGCGCTGCATCGGCGTCCCACGCCCAACCCACCAGATTGCTTTTCGCTTGTTGGGCCGTGATATTTGTGGGGGCAATATCAGGCCTCGGGTTCGTGGACATGGAGGAAGCCTGCTACTGGCCTCGGGCGTTGGTCGCGGCTCGCGTGAGTCAGTTTTAGGTTAACCAGCACAACGCTAATGATAAGGCTCATAAAACGCTTGTGGCTAATATCTCTTTTTCTGAGTTTAAACGTATTTTCAAACTCAAGACTTTTCGAGAGATTTGGATGAAGCTTAGAGCTATCACGAGGGGACCGTTTAGGTTAAGATCAAACTCTTGTAGACATACAAGCGTGAGTACGCGGTTGACCTTCTTCAAAGCAATAAGATAAAAATGACAAACAAGCAACACACCAAGCAAGGCAAGCATACAACACAACAACGACACTACACGTGCTTCTGTAACAATGGCGCACATTCTAGATGTGGTTTGTAAATGATGAAAGACCATGAACATTCGAACAAGATAAGTTTAGAAAATTTTGTAAAACATTTGAACCAAAATTTCAAGAAGATAATTCGAAATAGCTCAAAGGAAGCAATCAAGGAGGAGAGACAATATTAACAAGGATGAGAAATAGTCAATCAATGAGCTAAGGAGATAGAAAATAGTTTTGTAGCAAAATAATGTTTAGAAAGCGACTAGTGCTAATTTGGCATATGTTCTACAGTCAACATCGCTCTAGTACCATTATGTAAGGCTCGGTTTTAAAAACAAAACCAAACTCGTCATATGTGTGTAAGCCTAGACGAAAAACTCGAAACTCGCTCGACTCGCTCGTTAATGGCTCGGCTCGAGCTCAACTCGTTTTATAATGAGCCAGCTTGTTTTATAACGAGCCAGCTCGATTTATAACAAGCCAGCTCGAGCTGGCTCGCGAGCTGCTCGTTAGCTCGTACGAGCCAATTAATTCACAAACCAACAAACTCAAATTAGCTATTGTAGAATATCCAGACGTCCAACAATGTGGTGGAAATCATATTTTTTTTATGTGTTGTTCACATACAGGTAAGAAGATATAATCATATAAGAAAAAATTATGTTTTCATATATAGATATTATTCTTTGTTAAATTTACATATACTTTGAGAAATTGTGTTTTTATGATTTGGCTCGTGAGCTCTATAACGAGCTGAGCCGAGCTGCTCCTCGAGCTCGTTAGTATAACGAGCCGAGTCGAGCCAGCCTGCTAACGAGCCGAGTTGTAACGAGCCGAGCTGGCTCGATATCCAGACCTACATGTGTGCCCAGAAAGTCCAGACATATAACAATAAAATAAAGAATATCAGAAACAATGTTATTATATAACATAAGCATAACTATATTAACACTTAAATATATCAGAGTATAGCGGAACGGTTACTAATCTTCTATTCAGGCTCCAATTTTCTTATGGACGACTGACCGGGGGTACATACGCTTAGCACTCCATAGAAACTTAACCATGTTCCAACTTCTGACCAACTTTTACTAATAGCTGGAGGTGTTGGGAAATAGCAAGAGTAAACACGTACCATACTCAACAAATACAACACGGGGTTCATGAGGCTCAAAAGACTGACACTAGTTTACTGCGTTTAACTTTTAGTAGTCAAAATTTTAGCAATTAAGTAGCAACAAGCGGTCATAAACCCATAGTAAACACATGACCAGTAAACATGAATAATGAATATTACAATCTTAAATAAGTATTTAATGATCATTTATTCCTGTAAGAATTTTAGGTCGCTCGTGATCGAGAGCACGACTGATATATCAGTTTAAAGACACTTTGTAGAGGTTGTGCATCTTTACCCATGAGCCGTGATTTATATTTTCGACTGAGGTAGCTAGTCAATTAACCCACTTTCAAGGTGGATCGACAGGGTTCACTACGATGACTTTCAAAGGTTCGTCTAACAAGTTAGGACTGCTAGGATCCGATGACAAACAACTATAGAAACCCCTGTCCTATGACATAATTTCATCCTAGCTATTGCCCTCGATCTTCGAGACCCACTTGAGTACGTTGAGCACCCTATCAAGATTCTGGATTGCGCCATTAAAGAAACCAGAAGAACGAGCATTCCATATTACAAGGTTCTGTGGAGCAACCACATCGAAAGAGAACCTACTTGGGAGAAGGAAGAACTTCAGAAGCAGCACCCTCACCTCTTCACCGACTGAGCATCGCCTTAATCTCAAGGACGAGATTCCTATAGGGAGAGGACTGTAACATTATGTATTTCTGTCTAATAAAAATCTGAGCTTTCGAAAATTTGCGTTGCAATGTGTGTTGCATGTAGTTGAGTAGTCAACTAAAGTCAACTTTTTTTCTCCTTCTAATCTCGAATTCAAAATCGTGATTTCAAAATCTTTTGCAACATCAACACCTCTGTCATGTTGTTGACTTTGTCAACACCATGGCGAAGGAATTTTCGTAAACAAATTATTTCTTAATAAATTAAATTGAGTTGAATTCTAGCTCCGCTTGAATTCAATCGACAACTCTCTCTCACACGATTTATATTTATATCTAAAAAGGAACCTTAATCCTCTCCCATCTTGTTCAACCAAATTTACTATAATTATGTACACCGTATATAACAAAGATGCATGTGTGGCTTGCTTCTTCTCTGGTTATGCTTGGAGGTAGCTTCTTGATCCAAACTCAAGAGCTCTTAGGAAAACCTTTTTTCCTTTGTCCGGAAAACCTTTTTCCCTTTGTCCCCATATAGCACTTGAGCTGTTCCGGGCGAAGGACGGCATGCATGCAAGTGAGCATCAGCAGCTATAACAGGCCATCCGACCCTATCCTTTCCTTTTTCACCTAATCATCCTATGTACGCACGAAGCCACGAAGGTGTGAAAACACTTAACGCCAAGCTGCATGCTCCTCTACTCATCAACCAACGTACACCAAAATGGCCAAATGCATCACCACATTGCTGGCCTTGGTCCCTCGACCACCTGTGGCCTAGCAGTACCCGCTCGGCACCTCCCTTCTGAGCCTTGCACGAGCCCATCTCCCTCCAGCCCAACGCGACTACGCGAGCCCGGGTCATGCCAACCAACCACCGACCCAACAGGGACGGGAACGGGACTAGCCGTCTAGGGCTCGCTGGCAAACTGGTACGTGGTACACTGGTATATCGGCTGACCTTTTAACAGCTACTCCATTATAAAATTTCACTTGCACTGTGATAGATCCACGATTGTTGCACATTGAGCTGCTTCGACTAGCCGTCGATACTATAGCAGTGTCCACAGTGCTGATCCTTGCATTTGCATTGGTGCGCGATTATACCGGGGAGGGAGTCTACTAGTAATCTGAAATTACAAAAAAAAGGAGAAAAGACAGCCTCTTTGTACTAGTAATCTGAAATTCTAATGTAGGTATGTCATGCTCACGCTCACAGCTTCCAACGCTTAAATTTCTCACATCATCTCGGGTGAACAAAATACCCAGGGCGCCACCATCGAGGTCTACGGTAGACGTTTCATTTTGATCATCAGAGATTCAGAGGACGGCACGAAAGGGGAGAGAGGGGAAGGGAGGTTGGAGCTTGGAGGCAGCAAGCTGTGCACAGATTACCCACCACACCAATTGGTCCCACTATAATCTGGATGAAACATGGATGACAACTAAACGACATCTGCAAGCTCCACTCCAGCATCCTACTAGTCTTAAAATCACAAGAAAACGTTGTTTATACACGATATAATATAATATGTAGACCACAGCGCTTGCAGTACGCGACCATATTTGGGATGAAAATCAGGACGGAAAAAGTTGTTCATGCACCATATTTCCTCGGATGCTAATTTTCAGACGTCCACTTGTTCATCTACAGGGAGACCAAACATCCGTAGGTTACAGTCCATCGAACCTACAGCAATGTACTTGGCGTCGGCACCAAACTACAGGGAAGTTACTTTCCCTGTAGATTTACAAATGTCACAACACTGTTCCAAATAAAAATTGCAATCAAAGAGACCTGACGATCTAACAAACCTGTTCCCGATAGGTCTGGCAGTGTCTTGATAATGCCCCATTCAGCGTCGTAAACTCTACAAAAACAGGCAGAAGGTCAAGCGGATTTAAGAACACACCTGTGCCAGAAAGAAATAAAAAATCATGCATATACTTTGCAGGAAATTAACATAAAACACTGCCATTCACAGGATAGTAATTAGTAACTTTGATAATCAATTATGTTCAAACGTTATTAAGGAATACTGCCAGAATGAATGGAATGTACGACAACCATTTTATTCTCAATAGCTAGAGGATATTCTCAACAACCAACAGGAACTAGTCTCAATTCAGTTCTTTTTACTTGTCCGGATTAAACATGAGAACTCTCATAAAATAGTCATTACATTATAGGTTACAAGATCATACCTAGCATATGAACTACCAATGCCAAGATAGCTTCCACTTGAATCAAATTCCACTGCAGGTCAAAGGAGAGATGCATCATACTGTTACATTCAACGGTGAATTTTATAAACCAACTTATCCTGTCCCATTAGCTGTCAATATGGATATAAAAAGCACGTGGAAAAATAGTGGTTCACAATCCAGTAAGCTCAACATTACCCGCATTGAATGGCGTGTCTGAACCATAAGAAGAAATGAACTTCACGTATCTTAATTTACGAAGATCCCAAAGCAGGACACCATTGCAAGCTGCAGTCTGCAAAATCATGGTAAAATGTCAGAAATAAAAAAAAAGCATCGTGCATGTTAATTATGGAAATCTACATACCGCTAAGAGGTAACCGTTTTCAGAGAAAGACACGGCTGTGACTGGTCCAACGTGCCCCTTTAAATTTGCAATATGTGACTACAGAAAATAAATTGTTCATTAGCAAAGTTTGTTCAAGGTAAGATCACATAAACAGTAGTAGCAGTAGCAGCAGCAGCAGCAAAAGCAACAGCATCACAAGCAAGCTAGAGATGAAAACCCATAATACGGAAACAGGAAGAAAGAGTATACTGGGTTCCATCTCGGTATGATTGGGACCAGTTATGCTGAGACGATGTTCCAACTATGTTTAAAACAACATGTGTAGTGATCACCTAAAATTTTTTATGAAAAGAGTGATATAATAATAACCACACCTGAGCTTTCATATCCCACATTTCGACAACAGCAGTAGCCGTTCCTATTCCAAGCAAAGGACCATGTGGATGGAATGATGCCGATGTGTAACTGTCTAGTTGAGGTTCAGAACTAATAACCTGGAAAACAATCTTGCATATGATACAAACACTCATGGGGTAGTACAGTATACACATGAGACGGGAAGGAGGGAACCTTTGACTGGCAAGATCCAGTTAAAATATCATAGAGGCACCATGACTTATCCTTGGAAGCAGACACAAAACATTTCTCATTCGCTTGGACAGTAACAGCTGCAACCTAATCATTTCAAAAAGAAACATGGGCTTCAGGTAATAAAATTACTAAGAAAGAGAAGCGATAGAGACAAAGTGCCAAGAACACTTCTGCAGGAGAACAAAGGGAGCATTTATCAAAAACATTTATTTGATTAGGATTAACAATTAATAATACTAGAAGTATACCCCACGCGTTGCCGCGGGATTACATAACATTACTATATAATATTTTGTATATTGTGTGTACATATATATAAATTTGATTTGTATATTATTTTATTGTATCAGATCTGGTAAAAATCGGTAAGCTAATAGAAAAAAATAGAATATTTGATTACATTATAGAAGAATAGGTGATGAAACAATAGCATATACTGCCTCCGTCCATAAAAACATGCAACTATGGGTTCCATGCCCCAAAAAATACTTCACGTTTAACCACGTTTCTAGTGAATTGTATTAGTATTTATTAATCCAAATAAATTTAGTATGAAAGTACATTTCGTAATTAATCTAATGATGTTTATTTGATATCATAAATATTAATATATTTTTATTTATAATTGTTTAAACTTAAGATACTAAAACATGGTACTGTGCTAGAATTGCATGTTTTCTTGGACGGAGGGAGTACAGATGACTTGTCAATAGATTAGAAATTTAAAGTATTTCACGTGATAGAGTTGTCATGGATGTTTTTTTAATTAATAAGGGATGACATGAATTTAGTGGAGAATGATGTGGACACCTTGCATGAAGAGATAGAACATTTAGTGAGATCACTTAGTGGGGAGTGATGTGGACATCTTGCAGAAGAGAAAAATCATCTAGTGGAGTTTAGCTTTATTAGAGTTATAGATACACGAACAGAACAAAGAACAGCTCAGTGATGAATGAAACAAACAAAAAAACTGGATGTTGAAAATCATGTGACTTTTGAGACAGCGTATATTAGAATTCACAGTTCAGTATAAAAAAATGAATTGCAAAAATTCTAACTTACAAACTTTTATCTCAAACCACCGATTCTAACCTCAAAATCAGACTTGGTAGCGGGGATCGACGATAAGCTATCTTTACTTGCTAGACTGCATCCCCCGCGTCGCTCCCCACGCGGGCGACTCGGGCGGCCCGACCACGCCGCCGCCTCCTCGCCTCTCCTCCCCTCCCCCGCCGCGCCGCCGCCGGCAAGGTCGCGTGGCTCGCCGGGATGGTGGCGGCGAGGCCTCTCCTCGCGTCTGCGTGGTGCGGCGGCGTGGGCTGCAGCGGGCCGGCTGGGCGCGGCCTCGCCTGAGCCGCGTGGGGCTCGGCGGAGCAGCCTGGCTGCAGCTGCAGCGGCTTCGGACGGAGCTCAGGCAGGCGCTCGGTAGTGGAGATGGCGGCGGGATCTTCTTCCCCTCCGTCGTCCCCTTCCTCCTCATGGCAGCACTAGCGGCGCCGTTCTGGGCTGTCCTTGGGCCTGGGTTGTCAGATCCGGTGTGCTAGAGGCCGGATCCGGCACCCCAAGGGCGGGGGGCGGCGCTGGTGGCGTCAGCCATGTTGGAGGCGGCAGCGCCGGCTGGTGGCACCAGGTTCTCTGCCCTAGCGGCTGGATCTGGCGCCCCTTAGGCTGGGGGCAGCGCCCACGACGGTGGGGCACTCGCATTCTTCGGCGGCTGGTGACGACTTCGTTGGCTGTGGGTGCCAGAGCCGGCGACGATGTCCAGCAACGGCTTCGGCGTGCGGCAGTGCAACGCGCGTGATAGGGTAAGCCCGTTCCCCTGTTGCCCGGTCAGAGGGGGTGGCGGTCGACGCAGCTACGCGGCTGCTGCATGCAGCCGGCGTGTCGATGCCCCTCTAGAAGGGTTTCATTGGGATGGTAGGGCAATGACGGCGGCGGCGGCGACAGCGGTTCGGGGTCTTGGCCGGATGAGTGTGTTGGGAAACCCTTTGGGCGAAAGCCTTGTCGATGGCGATGTTTGTGGGCGTCGCATCCCCTGTTGAGGGCGTCGGCGCATCGTGTTCCCCAACACTACCTTCCACGGGTGAAAGCCCGGTCCATCCTGGACGAGTGACGGTGGCGTTCTTGACGCCATGCCCTTCTTGAAGGCGTCACTGTTTGGATCTCGTCTCAGCGATGATGTCGTCTTCGGTCGATGCTATAAGCTTCTCGGCGCCCGTCAAGAGTGTGGAGGTGGGACTTGCAGCGTGAAGTCAGAGCTGCTGCATCAGGGGATGTGGCTGGGCAACGATGACACGAGGCGAACCCCTCCTTCATCGTCTAATGGGAAGCTTCGAAGGTGTGGCAAACGCCGGGGGCGAGGCGAAGGGTCAAGTTAGAAAGTCGGAGCTGCTCTTCGTTTTGAGCTGACAACGATGACCTACTACGACCTCTCGTTTCGGGCCATCTATTTGTCTTTGTTCGTCTGGGTCTGCTATGGGAAGTCGGAGTTGCTGGCTGCTTCGCAACCACGCTCGGCAACGATGACTCATGGTAGTTTTGTTTGCCCTTTCGCGTTGCGTGGGTGGGTCGGCCCTTCACGTGGTGCATTGGCACCACGTTTGGCTGCCCTTCTTGTATATAAATATCTTTCGACTTAATTGAACGGCAGAGCTCCTGCCTTTGTTTAAAAAAAAAAAATCAGACTTGGTCAATCAATAAAATTTGTAAACATCCATAAATTTACATTTACAGGAGCAAAAATTTGAATGCATTTGGAGAGGAATGATGAATTAAAAGCATGGGGAAGGATGTCAGTTATGCAAACAATAGTTCTGAAGACAGGAAGCATCATTGCAGCAGCATCCACTTAAATACCTCAGCAGTATGATCTTTTAATGTATGCAAACAGCCATAGTTTCCATACTCGCTCCAACGCCAAATGCGAACAGTCTGCAAGGTTCGCAACTATATGAGCCAACAATAATAAATAATAAACTAATAAAACAGATTCAGTCAAATAACTGAAATACAACAGAGTTAAGGCTTTTTAATAAATTGTATTAGGTGAAAAATGTTTTGGCTGCTCTACATAACTATTTCATCACTGATAATTTATGCAAATCAATGGTGTGAGAATCACTGGACAAGATAAACTGTCAACAAAGTTCTATTTTGAATTTGATAAAAAAACTTCTCAGTTGACCTATTGAGAACCTTGATTAAACAGAACACATTCAATACTCAGGAACTGACAATTAAGGTAAAACTGAGACGAAACTTCATCACTGACAAGGTTAAACTACAACTATGTTCCACTTAGATTTTGATCTGGAACTAGTGTGTCGCTACGGCAAAATTCTGAACAACCTAATATCAAAATTCTCCATTGCGTTGCACGTCGTTGACAATTATTAATTAGTGTAATCTAAAGGTTATGTTATAGGTAAAAGGTTAGGGTCAAAAATCTAATCATCTTACGAGTGTACGTGACCTCAAAAGTGGTCAATTCGACTATGTGGAAGGTTGGTTACAAAACTCCATATACTGACAAAGGTTTGCAAGAAGCAAATCATTTTAGCAACCCGTAGCCCAACCATCTTTATATTTGCATACACAACCAATTACCTAAAACCTATAGTGAATCCTGACTACAAAGCAAATCTTAAACAAGAAAAATAATTTGCCAAAATCTCATAAAAGAAAAAAATGGTGTTGCCCTTGCCCCTAAGTTCTATGCCTATATGGAGTTAAGTTGAGGGACTGCTGGTAGTTTTGAAGCTGGAAGACTTACTGCCTGTGTACAGGAAGCTTACTCAAAGCAGAGGTGCCTGGAGAAGAGAAAAATGGCAATGTTGGAGGGCGTGAAGGATGGAGTGCACTCAATACGGGCCCAGATAAAAAACCCCTCCTAATCCAGTCACTCACACAACATATCCATTGTTTCCTACGCGATATGGCGTAACTTGAACCCTGTGGCGTCCTGCGACGCCTGGGGTACGCCACAACGCCTAGGCGATGCCTAAAAAACAATGGTAGTAGATATCTTTTCAGTTAATTAACTGCGAACCTTGATTCAACAGAACACACTCAGCAATCAGGTAATAGGGAACCTCAATACAACACATAAAAAAAAACATTACAAGTATGCTCAGCATACAGCATGTAATAAAAAATTTCTTAATCCACGTTGAGGTATCTCAAGAAATAAAGGTACCCACGTACAGCGTATGCATATCACTCCGATACTACCCATATCCATGCAATCTAGAAGCTTAAGACTTTTTGTTGTTTCAAAGCGAAAACATAAGTTCAGTTGGTCTAGAAAGGAAGAAGATATTGATCACATAATATTCATGTGATTATTTAAGGTTGTAAAAAAATAACCATACATACCTCATCTGCTGATCCAGTTATGAAGAGTTCATCCCCATTAACAAATTTCAAAGTGGTTATCTGTGTAATTGAATGTACTTAAGTTACAATAAACTTTCGAAGCATACAAAAGTACACCAAAAGCACATGGTGAAATACCTTCTTTGAGTGACCAGTAAATGTGCACAAAATTTGACCAGATGGCCGATCAAAGAGTACTGCATTGGTATCAATACCGCCAGTGGCAATAACATCCTGTTGATCCATGACAAGAATCAAGTAAAAGAACACGTCAAAAATCTCCTGCAGATTCTTAGCACAAAAGTTGAAACTCGCAGAGATTCCGGGAAAAAAAAAAAACTATATCAATACTCAGGTCATGGTGATAATTTAAACTAGTGCAAATTCAAGTAGAACTCAGCATTTTCTGACAAGGGTTTAGCCTCATGATTCAGGCATAAGCACAGGCCCTCCTTAACATGGGGAATACCCCATCCAGAACCAAATGACAAGATGACAACCATAATCCAAATTTGACCTAAGGGTGGCAAACAAGATGACAAGATAGGTGCTGTTAGAACACCTATGTAGAGCAAATTCCAACCATAGTCGCTCATGGAATAAGCAACAACAACAAAGCCTGCACCCTTCAGACAATAAGAAAATGTCAAAATGTTCAAAGAACAAGGTATAGCACCAAAATGAGCTGCCACAAATGCAATGTAGCACAAAAATTTTATGCTCAGCATCTAACAGAAGGACGATGGAGAGGACCAAGTATGATATAATCCATCAGAGAGATAAAGTGCTGTGCTATTATAACAATGTGAAGCTCTAGGACCTGTAACAACACAACAATGTGAAAGCCACGAGTCTAGTAACAATAATGTGCAATCTGAGAGGTTAAGCGCAAACTAAAGAATATATTCAAAATAAGGCCTACTATCAAACTAACCTTTGATGGATGGATGTGCATAGATAAGATGCCAGGTTCATTCTTACTGTGAAGTTGATGGCTGGAGATAAAAGTATATCTCCTGAGCACATCAGCTGGTGCCAGAGTTGGTGGATTCTGTGACAACAAAAGAACCATTGATTCATTTTTAACAACACAATGGAACAAAAAAGGCTAAACTTTCACGGCAAGTAAACACAACAAGCTAGCTTCAAGACTCTCGAGATATGTGTACTTATTTACTTTCAGTTTAATCGTGTGCCTGACACATCCTTTTTGTTTAATCATGAGGGCAATACCTGTCTTTTGTTGCATTCCACCCGAAGACTTCCATCGCACTCTATAAGTTGAACAATTTCTTCAATAACTTTTTTCCTTTGTTGCAGCAAACGGCTCAATTTTTGAAGTATTTTGCTTCTAGTACAACGGGTACAGTACATTTCATTATACATGGTCAAGATGGCCTCCTTAGATATCTTGCCCTCATATTTAGGTGCATCCTCGGTTAACTTCAGGAGAACGGATTCTGGCAACAGCTGAGAGAAGCACGCTGGCATTAGTTAAACAATAAACTTCCATCAAAATGCATGCACATTCACAAAATATTACAGTTTACCAATGGAGCTGTTGCAATTTTTTTTCAGGGTAACATATCTTGTGCAGTGCAGTTACAAGTTTCATTAAACCCCATCCCTGAGTGTCAATGCCAGATATTCTCTTTAGGTGCTCAGCAGCACTACGCAAGGAGTCATCATGTCTGTTCACAGAACGATCACACTCACGCACCGCACCTGCCAGGTTAATCATATGTCTAGTAACCTGCATACAAGGAGTACAGAAAAAATATATATTACAGAAAAAAATATAATAGCAAAACTCTGGTAACAATATACATCAAAATACTAAGTGAATTTAAGGCTTGAACTCACAGGGAGCAAGATAGCAGAAGTCATTTCAATAGACACATAAGAAAGGATTGGCTCACCTTCAAATCTGGTTCAAGTGTAAAGCAATAGCTAGTTAGAAGCTGTTTCAGTCCTATACTCAGTGGGAAGCGATCCTCTTTGTGCAACTTTGATTCTTCTGCAGGCACTAAATATAGCATCTGAACCTTCAAGCCCCACATCAACTCATTCACAGTATCACCACACATGCAAGATATTTTCTGAAAATAGAAAAGGCGGTTCTCAAAATGGTTCGTAGAATTAAGCAGGTAAAGGAAGCTGTACGCTAACCATGCTATTTTGAATGACATCTTTGTAAAAAGGATTTTCAACAGCTAATTTCTGCCCCGGTTCAATATATTTTCTGATCATAGTAGCAAGCTTATCATCAACGCCACTAGGTTTAATGGCGTTGGCCTTGTCCTCAAAAACAAGAAATTCCAACAGCGAAGCAGTCTGTTAAGGAAACAAACAATAAAAAGCCTGGTAAGGGGTGATGCAGTTTCTAAAAACTTATACCACAACTGGGTGTGGGTATTTCAGTAACTACATGCATCAACCATAACGATAAAGTCTTGTTTAAGTGCTCAACAAGAGTGTAAATCAGAATTAAGTTCATGTATACTAAGCTAATGCAATGTATTTTGAAAACCGGCCATCGTGGTAGTACTAATATCATCACGAAGCAAGGTCTCGAAGAACCCCTAGCAATCAGCAAATTGGCATATGTCAATATCGCCTAGGTTTCACCAATTTGTGCACATGTATTATGGACCTCTTCACACGCATCATGGTCTTTTAGGAAAATAGCTTTCAGGAATGCATGCATAGCGAAATCGAATCAAGCATACTTCCCTAAAAGCTTTACTGAGGGGGAAAAAAAGGGTTTTGGAACCCATTAAATTAATAAACAGCCAATGACCAAATAGATGCAAAAGAATAAATAAAATTGGCAAACATAAATTGTGCAACAACACTGCTCAGTTTAGTTGAGCATAATAAGCATCAAACAATTCTAAGTTTAAGTTAAACAGATTGCTGGAATTCAATATATAATGGCAGTGGCACTAGTATGCAAGTAGTGTTGTATACACACATGTTGGCGTATTCAGATTTCAGTGCAAACTTCTTTTCTACCTTATTTCAATCTCCAATTGTGTGCTCGTATGTTTAGTTTTGCACCCTTCCCTTGCCTTTTGAAAAAGAATGGGATGTTCCTCAGAGCAGCATGGCGTCGCCCCTAGCCTTATGCACGCCTAGGCGATGCCTTGGCAATTGGAAGAGGGGTCAAGCACCTCACCTTGCTTTAAAAACATAGCAAATAACTTTCCAAAACTGGGGCAAAGTGCAATAAGAGATTGGGCAACCATACTCAGCACCTTACTAAAAAAATTAGAACCAGTAGGAAGGGGAACTAACTTTCTTTGCCACAGTATGATCCGCGAAGTCTACCCAGATATTCTGCACGGTATAGATAATATTAGATGAAAATGGCACCAAGAGCAACCAAAGTCATATGTTATAGTCAACCAGATACCTGATAGGCATCTTTTGCTAAGAGCTTGACCCCATCGTACATGAAAATGGCAAAGCCAGTGTAGGTCTCAAATAGCACTAAGATCGACCCACCATTCCCCAACTCGGCAGCTGGTAAAACATAATTCACATA
The DNA here is from genome assembly GCA_009763385.1 of Coix lacryma-jobi var. lacryma-jobi. Lineage (NCBI taxonomy): Eukaryota > Viridiplantae > Streptophyta > Magnoliopsida > Poales > Poaceae > Coix > Coix lacryma-jobi. The sequence goes on from CM019827.1 coordinate 35,383,285, forward strand.
AGTTTAGCCAAGTAGAAGGTAAACAAATCGATTAGATATGAAACCTAAACAAATCGATTAGAAATGAAACATTCGGCTTAGGCCAAAGGCTATCTCGCCCCCGCCGGATCCAAAACCCTAAACCACCCTTCCTCCGCTAGCGCAGGCATCTTTGATCAGATCGGCGGCAGCACCGGCGACGCGGGCCCCATTGCAGCCCTTCCCCAAATCCAGAGATCCATCCAGCCCAAAACAGGATTCCCCAAATGTGGGACTGAGACTGAGAGAATAGGATGGGTGGCCCACCTAGACAGTTGTTCCACCGAGCGACCTCTTCCTCATCAATCTGTGGGGCATGTTCGATCCCCTCATCCTCTTCTCGCGAGGGCTTCCCCCGCGCCGCCACCTCGGACTGAACAACCTCTTCTTCATCAATCTGCGATGCCTGTTCCATCCCCTTATTCTGGCCTTCTACCCACCTCAAAAACATTTTACCCACAGGATCAAATCTGCGATGCCTGTTCCATCCCCTTATTCTGGCTGAACTTATCAGTGCAAACCACCGCTTTCGTGAAAACCCATGCAAACCACGATAAAAAAATCGTCTAAATTCATAAAAAAATCACACACGTAGATGGTATGATGATACATAACCTTGTAAAATATCTTATCCAAAATCGACTTGGTTTGTGAGTTATAAAAATAACAATTTTGGAATTTTTATAACTCACAAACCAAGTCGATTTTGGACAAGATATTTTACAAGGTTATGTATCATCATACCATCTATGTGTGTGATTTTTTTGGTGAATTTAAACGATTTTTTTTTGTCATGGTTTGCACGGGTTTTCACTAAGACTGTGGTTTGCACTACATACGTTCGCATATTTATATAGACTAAAAAAATACTATAACTTTCCAAAATGTTTTTTAACCTCCGGCTTCGACTTCGACGTCATCCGGGTGCAGGTTTCCGAAATGGCCGTCTCCTTCCCCTTTTGCTGCCGCCGCCTGGTCCGGGTGGGCCCTGTTTAGTTGCAAAAATTTTGCAATTTTTTTTACTGTAGCGTTTTCGTTGTTATTTGACAAACTTTGTTCAAATATAGACTACGTAGACTCCAAAGATTCGTCTCGACATGTACATACTAAAAGTACAATTAGTTATTTTTTAATCTATATTTAATTTTTCTTGCATATATTTAAAGATTGATGTGATAGGAAATCTTACCAATTTTGCAAAATTAGGGGAAACTAAACCAGGCCTGACCGGACGTCCCTGTTTGGATGGGCGTGAAGTCGGCATGCCAGCCCAGGAGCAGGCGTATGGCCCAGCGCCAGCCCAGGCAGAGCACGCGGATCCGTGTTGCGGTCCTGTTTTTTTTTTTTTCTTTTCCTTGACGTACACATGTTCGTTTTTGTTCCGATACGAGGAGGAGGTATGGTTGTTGCGTTTTTCTTTTTTTTCATCATTTTTTTTATTAGCAGCAACAAGCTGAAGAAAAGGAGACGCCCTTCCAGGTTACAGATTTCAAAGCCTCACCTCACGCAGGGCAGGGGCAGCTGATTACATAATCTTGTCTAGTGAAAGTTATAGCCGAAGCATTGAAGTACAAAGTTGAAGATAACTAAAAGCTTGACCGGCTAGAAGATGAGCCGTGGTGTTCAGACTCCTTGCAATTTTCAACATCCTCAAATTATTTGTGGCTCCAAGGTTTATAAACCTTTGGGTGACATGTTTAATATTCCCGCGGAGGAGATGGGCGATCAGCTGCAATGAAGAAGGATACCAGCTGTTGATTATCTGTCAAGAAGATGAGGTCATTGATGTTCATTGCAGCTAGGATTGATGTGGCTAGGACCCTGGCTGAAGCTTCAGCCATAAGCACGGGTACAAGCAAAGCTAAGAGCTAACTGAAGTCCATTGGGATTTGATTCAATATTATTAGGACATTAGGCACAATAACGACCCTAAGAGAGTAGTTAGTTTTTTTTTTTCACTAAGAAGATGTTCAATTGGTGTTTCAAAATTTATTACTTTGCAAGGAATGAGATTGATGAGATAGGTGGATGTTGCAAAGCTTCATCCTAAAATTTAAGAGTCATTAACACATTGGTAAGGAGAGCGAGGCCAACTTCAACTATGTGTTTGTGTTTCCTTCCAGGAGAGCCATTTTGTTTGTGAGCATAATGACATGACACATGATGATCTATGCTAATCTTTCGAAAGAAAGAGTTCACTTTCAAAAGATAGATCTTCCTATTTAATTTTCTCTCAACAAGTTGCTGGAAATTATGAAATACATTGTAGAATTTAGAATGATTCTTCAAAAGATAGATCAAAGTGCATTTGTTAAAATCATCAATAAATCTTATCTAGCATGAATAATGTGGGAGCAGGGCCCCAAACATTGAGAAAACAAGTTGAAGAGGCTATGTAGACACTATATCTGATCTAGAATAGGGTACCTGATGACTTTTGTCCTTTTAACAAGGATCACACTTTGACTCATTATTCCATTTACTACCATAAGGAAGATTATTATAACTCACATTGTGCCTAAATGGCTATACCATCTTAATCTAGATCGCTTATTGACTCCATAGACTTGCTTTAGAGAACCTACTCCGGGTGACCTTGGTGTGTAGTGAAGAGGGTAGAGGCCTCCTCTACTTCTGCCTGGTGAACCCTCCTCGTTTCGTGATCCTTATAAGAAAGGAATTGTGATGAAAGTCAAGGAAGTCATTGCTACCAATGACTAGTTTAATTATGAACAGATCAGAGGCTCTTGAGTGCACACTAGAAACATGTAGAATATTTCTAAGGCGCAAATTGCAGCTGGGGGTATGTAAAATTGCATGACCAACATTACCAATAACCATACCTGATTCATCGGTGATGTGAACTTGATCGTGTCCCCAGTACTTGTCACACACCCTCTGACCCTCATGTTCTCTAGGTTTACTGGTGATGTGACCATTGGCTCCATTATCGGCATACTAGTTGGTGTCAATGTCGTAGGCCACTAGTATGGAGTTGTTAATATTGATGCTTGCCTAGAAGTCCTCGTTGAACCTATGCCTGTAGTTGATCACCAATTCACCATATATCCTATTAACATAATTTTTGTAGTGTCTTCTCATAAATCTAGCACACCAGCTTGATTGGTGAGGATGACCACCCTTGCTACTTGGAGTCACCTCCTCGACCATGACTACAAGATAAGCTACGATCTCCATGTCCACAACCACAGTTTCCTATAGGGTGATCGTGGTTGAAGCTACCACACCCTCTAGATGTAGAATTTGCTGAGTACTAATAGTGGCTGGAAGCATCTCAAGGCATATTTCATGGTCCATCATCTGACCATAGAGATCGCTCAGACTGATTTTATGCCATTGCAGCCCAAACACAGATGCGGATATGGCAACTTGTGCCAGTACTTCCTTGTCATGGAATTGTCGAGGAAGCCAAGTAGCGGTTGGTCATGTACCAGCCAACATTCGTAAGCTGGGTTGGTGGTGATGGTCTTGGTCTTGTCATCGATGATAACCATGACCGTCTTTTTTTTGGCTCTTCAATAGTTCCTTCTAGGAACCCACCGAGTTGCGCCCCTTGACCATCGGGAGAACCTGCGCCTTGAAGAGCAGGAAGTTTTCCTAGGCTAGCAAGCTTCGATCTTAGAGATAGCCGAGCCAAGGAACACTAGGATGATCGAAGTAGATGCCACGAGATGGATGTGTTTAGAGGAAGAAGGTGGTTCTTGTTACAATGAAAGATTGGGTGGATGCAGAAACCCTTTATAACAACTTGGAGTACAAGTGCCCTATTTAGTAACTTAGTAATGTTTCTACAGCTGAAATTTGTTACACTTGTAATTTCTTGTGCACTAGGAATCCCTTGTATCCATTTCCACATGCAATTTGATGTTTGAATTGACCATATATAGGTAGAAACAAACATGTTGTGGCCTTATAACAGCCTGCGAATTAATCAGATAGTGAAAGCAAATGGGGGAACAATGATGTAAAATTGATGTCAGTTTGGTAAATGAAGGAATTATCGGAGGTATCAAGATCCCATATCGATATGGGATTGGAGCTTAGAGTCAAGAGCATTCATATTGGAGCACAAAATGTTCACATCAGAACATCTAATTGGATATAACAAAGAAAATTGAGACATAAGCGGAGAGCTAACATATTTGAAAAGGAGCATTAGAGCATGAAAAATGAGCGGTGGTGTTGACAGAGGGTTGAATCGCTTGTCGAGTGGGAGGGGGCTGAATCGCTTGCAACATGCCATGAACAAGGATTGCACATAGATGGTGGATGATCTTCTCTCTTGTTGCCTTGGACTCAATGGTTCCATGATCTGCGGACACAAGTGGGCAGGGGCGAGCGAGTTTGCAATAGAGCAAGAGATAGGCAAGTAGAGTCTAGCAGTGTGGAGATTTGGAAATGGACAACCGTCAATGTAGCTCTGATGCAGATGACTATCAAAGATGACGAGGAAGTTAGAGGACACGCGCCTGTCGTGAGCAACCGAGCCCTATATTTGTCAGAAAAAAGTGTTGCCATTAGAGGAGATTTTCTTTATTTCCAAGTGTGTTTTTATCAATATCAGTGGTAATTTATTTTGGATGTCCAAACACATTTTTACAAGTTCACATGTAAAATTTTACGTGTATGTATATATCTTACAAGGGTTTTAGCTCCAAAACCAACCATCCAAACAACCTCTTAAGGATTCATACATATCAAATATCGAGTTCTATCTATATAGTCTAGAATAATCCTGACTCGATCAACCATAGCTGAGATGTACATGCCATAATCTCTAGCAGCAACCTCATTTTAGTTCGCTACCAGCTACCATCGTCTCCACGAGCTCGCTCCTCGATCAACTACATATGCAGATGCAAACAAGCTCTCGTTCATTGCCTGCATCACTTGTGTAAAGTCTCGCCTCACTAATCATCATCTTGTTATTCCCCAGAGCCGAGAATCAATTATTTTGTATACGCTGATGTTGAGATAATCAACGCTTCAATTCGTATGCTCTTCCGTGACTGACGACACTGAAGGACAAAGAGAACAAAGACTAAAGCAATAACTATATGATATGGGATCACGCCAATGCCTACATCTACATTATCATCCATCATCTACACCACTATACATAGAGAAGGCAAAAGCGAAGTCACGATGAAAAATTGACAATAACCACAACGCAGCTACATGTTGTCTTGTAAATAATTCAGGGAGCTCAATTAATAACTAGGAACTTGTATTAAGCTCTGCTAAGAGAAACCACAAAAATTACATCTTCCAAGTTATACGGTCCTCATGTTAAGAGACTACAGCGTACAAAGTTATGTAAAAAGAGAATTTGTAATTTAATCTGTTGACAAAGAATTAATCAAATACATTCTTTCCTAATCATATCTTTATTGTGTACATATACTAGGTAGTATGCTCGTGCGTTGCTACGGAACAACTAAACTTTTATTTTAAAACACGCAGATCGCATGATAAGATAACAATATTATAAAATTAAATACTGATATTAAAATGATGTTTAATCTAAAAAACAAAGTTCGTGAAATTAACACAGTCATGTAGAGCATCGTGTCGCATGCTCATAAACTCTACTGTATAGATTTTTTCGTGATGCAACAAAGATAATCTTTTATATCAGCAGAAAGAAATCTCTGAAATAAACATGAATTTGTCATTTCACCATTATAATAAAATCCCTTCATCAAATCTCTTCCTACCATCATAGCATCATGTTTACTTGTCCAATCCGCGGCATAAGACCATCGGTTTCTACTCCCACTCCAGCGATGCAGGCTGCTTAGAGTGTCTGACAAACACGGTTGATCCTCACACATTGTGTGCGGATCTTGTTAACCACATCTACCGGAAAACCCATGGTTAAAATAGTACCTGGAAATTTAAAAATGAGATGGCTTGATATGAGAAAATGTGTAGGATGCAGTTAATTGTTTAAAGACACATTGCTTGTAATTTATTGCTTAAAACAAACAATATGATAGGGCAACAGAAAAACAATTTAACATGACAAAGAAAATAGTTCTATCGGTTCCAACAATTTGTATGGTTCAAACTAAAATTATATCAAAATTAGACATGCACCATTGTAAGGTTAGTCTGTTCAACTCATTCAAGATGCATTGCAAGAGCTCTCTATTAGCACACTACAGTTGGCACACCGATAATATGGCTTGGAATAAAGCAACAACAAATGGTTGACCTTATCAGTGAGCACCTTGAGAATTTCAGGTTGGTCAACAAGGGTAACAAGAAAAGAACAGGCAAGCCATCAAAGAATGAAGGTATTTAGTGTCCCACAAATATTTACAGTTTTTTACAACTGTAACCATGAATAAATGAGATTCAATTACGGCTCCCAGACTTTAGAGTGATAAGAGTGTGAAAGGTTAACAACAAACTTATATATATAGCTGCAACAGAATATCAGTAGAACATACCTAAAGTTTGATAGGGAAAAAAGTAATACCTTTTTTGTAGAGCCCAGTATGTTTCTATAACAAGTATTCATCAGACATGGGGCATGACAATAAATAAGAAGATGTTCCCTAATAGTGTAAGGCACGACACCAGATCCTTTAAATATAAAACACACACATATATAACATGAAATTCTAATATGTTTCTACTTTCTAGTATTGAAACCAACATGAATACAATCCATATTGATATCAAATAGAAATGTCACTGTGTGATCTCTTGAACATACACACAACTTCAGATTAGTGTTGGCTTCACATCCTCAATGCTTTCACTGGTTGTCTCAAGATGGCCTTCTGAACCATCTGAAGCCTGAGGACTAAAAAGAGCACCTATTATTTTTTTTTATGCATTGCTTTCCAGCTAAGACATCGGTACAAGGAGTAGGCAAATATGATATAAACCTACAAGATGAGATTAGCTTCTGAGGTAAGTTACTTGCCTACATTATAGATTAGCTTACATTCTGCTAGGAGGGCATACTGCGATATTGCTGCTCAACTGAAGAAGCCGAATAGTTGTGACATGCTGCCCTTCTAGTGGTAAATCAATAGTAGAAATGGGATCAACAAAGATAAACAAGACAGTGTTAAATCAAGAGTAGCAAATATACAATGCCACTTTACACCGCCAAGCATGTCAACATCTCGATCTGCTGGTTCTCTAAAGAGTTCAAACGAAATGAATAAATTCAACAGGTTGAAGCTGCAATAAATAAAAGAACAAATGTCAGTCAAGGTTAGCTTGCCAAAACTCTTTTTTTCACAGAAAACAATGGGTTGAACGTAGCATCAACACTCACCCTTTGCTTCATGAGTAGCATTCACCTGATTTTCAGAACTATTTCTTTATCTGTGACCATATATGGAAAATAGTATCAACACAGATACAATTGACAAAGGTCCTAAAAGACTAAAATATGCTAGTAGCTACACAAAAGTATTCTGAAAAAAAGCCAAAAAATATTTGAAAACATTAATGACAGAGAATAAGGTGATCACAAAATAATGTTAAATCCCGAATGGCTACGACACCGTCCTGCACGGCTTCTCCACGCGTCTCACGCTGCAGGAGGCCAGCGACCTGTCATCCGCGGACGGGGTGCTGGCCGTCAACCCGGAGGCACAGTACGAGCTGCACACCACGTGGACGTCCGAGTTCCTGGGCATCGCCCATGGCGACACTGGCCAGGGCCTGTTCTTGCAGTTTAGGACGGCAGCCGACATCGTCGTCGAGGTGGTCGACACGGGTGTCTGACCCGAGAGCAAGAGCTACAACGACGCGGGGCTCGCCGAGGTGCCTTCATGGTGGAAGGGCGAGTGCCTCCGCTTGCTGCAAGCTCGTGGGCGCCCGGTTCTTCAGCAAGGCCGCCATGGGACCCATGGACACGGACCGGGAGTCTGCTCCCAGCGCGATGACGACGGGCACGACACGCACAACAACTCCACGCCGTCGGCGCCGCCGTCCCCGGCGCCAGCCTATTCGGCTTCGCCGCGGGCACGGTGCGCGGCATGGCGCCCCGCACGCACTTGCGGTGTACGTGGACGCCGCCATCGCCGACGGGTGCGGCGTGTTGTCACTCTCGCCAGGCGGGGGCGCCGCGGACTACTCCTGTGACAGCGTCGCCATCGGCGCGTTCGCCGCCACGGTGCAGAACGTCCTCGTCTCCTGCTTGGCCGGGAACACCGGGCCCGGGAGCCCCAGGCTCTCCAACGTGGCGCCGTGGATGACCACCGACGGCGCCAGCACGCTCGACCATGACTTCCCGGCGTACGTCGTGCTCGGTGATGGCAAGAACTACACGACCGTCTGGCTCTACTCCGGGAAGCCGCTCCCTAGTGCTTCGATCCCCATCGTGTACGTGGCCAACGCCTCCAACTCCACCGCGGGGAACCTGTGCATACCCAGCAGTCCGGCACACTCATGCTGGAGAAGGTGGTCGGCAAGATCATCGTGTGCGACCGCGGCGTCAGCGCGCGCATCCAGAAGGGTCTCGTCATGCGTGACGCTGGCAGCACCGGCATGGTGCTATCCAACATGGCCGCGAACGACCAGGAGCTCGTCGTTGACGCAAACCTCGTGCTCGCCGCGGGTGTCAACGAGAGGGAAGGCGCGGTGATGAAGTCGTACATGGTCTCGGACCCGAACCCCACGGTGACGGTCGTGTGGTCGCTAGGACATAGGTGGGCGTGCGACCCTCGCCCGTGGTTGCGGCGTTCTCGTCGCGCGGGCCCAACATGGTGACGCCGGAGATCCTGAAGCCGGACATGATTGCGCCCGGGGTGAACATCCTGGCGGCGTGAATGGGAAAGCTGGGCCGACGGTCCTTGCCGCAGAGAAGCAGGCCACGGTCAATGGGTGTCCCCAGTCCTCGTCAGCGTCGGTGGCCCTCGGCCTATTGCCTTTCTCTCTGACACCAGTGGCCGTCAGACTTTTAACCTTCTCAGTACCAACCAAATCAAGACGGCGCTGTGAGGTGAGCAGGAGGCCGATGCCTGGTGGTCGTTGCTGGCTGCCTGGAGCCCTGGCGACCTGCGTCTTCGTGGTGAGTCATGGGGGCAGGGTGTCGTGCGCTCCTCGCCGCCGTCACAGAGACCGATGTAGCACTGTCGCATGAGGAAAGGAGCATCATCGAGAGAGAAAACGGCCGGTGATTGTGGTGGTGGTGAGAAAAAATAAAAGGAAGAGCTCGCACGGTGATTGTGGGAGGTGCCAGGACGCCGCGGTTTTGCACGGGGAAGCGAAGGTGAGGCGAAGAAAATTGTCGCACCAAAAAGTGTCTATACTTTAGTCTTTTTTAGTTGTGAGAGATTAGTACGGTACTAGCACGTCCGTATAATATTATTAATTTTAATTTTATCTTTTACATTCGTATTTTTGTCTTAACATTGGGCAAGTGCCTGTGTGACGTCTTTACCTGCCAAAAAAAAATAATGGAGAGAGCCGAGGAAAGGTGGAAAGAAATTTACAGACAGAAACATATATGAGTACGTACATACTCCCTCCGTATCACAATTAGAGTTCGTTTTAGACAGCGACACGGTCTCCAAAGCATAACTTTGACCACTTATTTTTTAAAAAATATTTGTTATAAAGTGATATATATATACTTTTATGAAAGTACTTTTCAAGATAAATTTATTTATATGATTTTTACATTTCTAAATTCAATAATTTAAAAGTTATTCATGATTTATGTTCCCAATGTTTGACCGAAAGCTTTTCCAAAACGAACTCTAATTGTGATACGGAGGGAGTATATATGCTGGCCTAGCATTGTGGGTCTTATAGTAGTATATTATAAGATTTTTTGGATCCACTCAGTTAATAGTTAGCTGCAAAATTTTGGCTGGGGTACGTGATCAAAATAAATCCTGCTAATTATTAGTTGGACAACTAGTTAATAACTAACTTGCTATCTATCCCAACCTATATATATTGAAAAAAATCAATTCTATCCTCCATCTACCTCCTGATTGTTAGCTGGACAATTAGAGAGCAACTCCAATGGTTTTGCATTTTTGTTTGCCAAAATATGGTATTTGTCAACCCTCAAATCAATATGACAAAGGTAAAAAGAGTCAATCTTTAACGGTTTTGCATTTAGACTTAGCAAAACTAAAAAAATTATGTGCGCGAGAGGAAAATATCCCGCGAAGTAGCACGCGAAGGCGATTGTCAAGCAAACCGTAGCTTGACATATATGTCAAATATCACCTAGTGTTTACCAAGTTGCTAAAAATACTAAGCTCATTTGCCAAACCGTTGGATATGAGATTTTTAGATGTTTTTACAAAAAAAACAAGAATATCAAACTCATTTGCAAAACGGTTGGAGTTGCTCAACTACATTGCTATTTATCCCAACCAAGCTCGTATGTTGAAAAAAAAAACCCTCCCACCTATCCTCGGCTAATTGTTAGTTGGACATATATTGCTATCTATCCCAACCAAGCTCGTATATTACAAAAAATCAATTTTACCCTCCCACCTACGTCATGTTAATTGTTAGTTGGACAACACTAGTTAATAACTACATTGCTATATATTCCAACCAATCTCGTATATTAAAAATTCAATTTTACCCTCCCACCAGCCTCCTGCTAATTGTTAGCTAGATAACTAGTTAATAACTATATTAATATCTATTTCAACCAACCTCATATATTGCAAAGAGTCGATTTTACCCCGGCCCCTACCTAAGTCTGTCCATGTGCCCACGTAATACCGAAGAACATTATAGACAAAACCACATATACATCCACATTTTAATCAGTGAATCCAAACAACATACAACTAATAATTAAACAAATGATATTAGTTGTGAACTAAATAAGGTCATATTTAGATCCAGCTAGCTACTAATATAATAATAAAAAATTACGTGGTTGCTCCAAATCAAGGTTTTAAATCTCCGGCTAAGGTTATTTAGTGGATGAACTCTAAAACAGTTAAGCAGAAGCTAAATATAGCTATAGCGAGCTATAGCCGCTAAGTTATACATAAATACAAATAGTTTGAACAGTCTTAAAATAACTATAGCCGACTATAACGACAGATATAGTCGAAGATTTAAAACCTTGCTCCAAATGCACTAGTCATTAGGTAATTATTAGCTTAGCACCCAACTAAGAATTATGTGGCACTACCATCCCAACCCAGCTAATTAATACAGCCTCAATTCTTAAAAAAATCATTTAAGGTATAAATCTAGATAAATGCTTGTCCAGATTCATAGCCAAAACGATATTTTTAGGGATAGATCAGTGAGTAGCAGCTAAATAAATATTTCATCAACTTATTTTATTTTTTATTGTTCCATCGACGAAAACTTATTGAGCATATCTCGTTTTATTTAAAATATTGAATGACTACTTCGAAATAAATTGGCCACTGCCCACTCTGCGCCCGCGAGCTCCCCCTGCACATCCCCATTCCCCACCCGCTTCACGCTCACGCTCCACCACTGCCCGCGCGCCGCCCTCTCCCTGCAGATCCTCCGCCGCCATGGCCTCCATAGCCAGCATCCCAGCCGAGATCCTCGTCGTAATATTTACCTTCCTGCAGTGCTTCACAGACCTGGCGAGCGTCGCGGGCGTCTGCAGAGGCTGGCGAACCGCCGTGCACTCGCGGCTTCGTGCCGCACAGCAGGAGGAGCCGCGGTACCGCCAGCTCCCGTGGCTCCTCCAGCCGTCCTTCGACGAGCCGCCGTCGACCATCACGAGCTTCGTTTCCGGCACCACCGGCCGCCGGATCAGCCTCCCAGAGGGCGTCCTTCCGAGGGACAGCTTCTGTGGCTCCCACGACGGAGGCTGGGTCGCCGTCGCCGCCGTTCGCGGAGAGCTGATTTACTACGAGTTCGTCAACCTCATCGAGCAGGCCATCGCCGGCATTCCCCTCCCCAGCACGCTCCGTTCGCCGCACCCCACGCACATCGAGGTGGCGGAGATCCGCATGATCACGCTCTCCGATGTGCCCACGGCGGGGAGCTGCATCGCGGCCGCCCACACCGTGGGTGGCTATCCAAGCATCATTTTCTGCCGGCCGCATGTGGATGACCGCTGGGTGCCGCCGCCGAGGGACACGGAGCTGCTCCAGGACACCTTGTACCACAGCGGCGAGGTGTACCAGGGATTCTACGCCATCAGCAACAGGGACAACCTGTACGTGTTCGTGCCAAGGGAAACCAGCAACAACGGCGAGGAGGGTCTTGTGATGAGGCAGATCACCATAGCATTTGCGCCGGCGCTGGCCATGGGCGGCAGAAGAAGGGTGGCTGGTAGCACCGTCACGCGCTACCTCGTGGAATCGCGTGGGAAGTTGCTGGTGGTGCTCAGGTATTCAGGCAAGGCCATGGACACAGGTGATGTGCGGACCATGTACTTCAGGGCGTTTCAGATGGAGCTGACCCCGTTGCCCGACGGCGGCGGAGGCCATGCGACTGCGGCCTGGGTCGAGCTCGACGGCTTGGACGGTCGGGTCATCACCCTTGCAAGAGGTTGCTCTAGGGCATTTGAGGCGGTGCAGTACAGAGGGTTTGAAGGCGGGAGCATATATTACCTGGACGATGCAGCGCCATCCAGAATATCTTCGATCTTCTCCTTCGCCGACCTGGGGATGTACTCCATGGGTGGTCAGACAAAGATTGAACGACCAGGCCTGCCCACTCCAGCATTGGATGGTGATGGTGGTCTCCGAGGCAGGACGTCACTCAGGCATCCATCGCAGCCCCAGGCGACGGAACTGGAACTCCTGAGATGGCTGTTCATGCCGCGGCCGCGCAACGACGACCAGGCGGCCTGGGATGGAAGACCCGAGCACCTCCGCATGCTTCTTGCTGGTAGGGAACCTGCTCCCAACTCTCTGTATGGGCCAAGAGAGCTCATGGTGCACACCATACGCAATGCGTCACATGCCACGCAGATGCTTACTAGCAGGCTCAAGATAGTGAGCGAGATCGATCACTTTCACTTAACAAATGATGAAGCTAGTTCCAGCACATCCGCTGGTTGTTGGGGGCAACAACAGGCTGTGCATGAGACAGTGGCCAGTGTTTGGCCACTGCTCTGTAAGCCTGGAAACCGCCGCTCGATCTGGTTTCTGCCGCCTTCAGCAGATGAGTTTCTTCTGCCACCGCCTCCAGCAGATGCCTAGCTAGTAGTGTAAGCGATGTTTGACGAAGCATCCTATACCATGCCCAATGTGTTTGGGAATGAAATAAAAGCTTAATTGTTGATCAGTGAGGATAATAATCTGGCATCATTTTTTGTCACTTTTTGTTTCAGTAAAAAAAAACTTGGTGATCGGAATGATTGGAGTAACCTTTGAGTTATCTTTATCTTTGCAATGTTCTCCCGTTCTTTAATACTCTACAATATCTATAGATGAGATCACCTAGCTTGTTGCATGAACAGTTCAAAGAAGCTGCTAGCTTGATAATGCATTCTTGAAGATTTGGCTACCATTTTTTTGGTTTATGTGTGCTTTAGTTAAATTCCATATAAATTATTTCATCTCAGCGTGTTCCTAATAACAATTAATTTAAGGTGTTGACAGTAATATAAGCTGTGTATATTGTCTCAGTTTAGTGTATATATATTAGAAAAGTTGGTTTCCCATTACAGTGTATATGAACAGGAAATGTTTTCATGTAGTTTGAGTCCCTATACGATATTATTTGTGTATACCAGGACATTATAAGTCATTATATTGTAGGTCTTAAGAGAACATACAGGAATCATATGGAAGTTTTTACATCAGCTAATTGGATCGTCTGCATATGCTTATGAAGTTACATCCTAATACATACATGTTGTGTGGATTTTCATGGATCACCAAAAGAAATGAAATGGTTCAATGATGCTTTTCATCTTGCATTCATGAAAATATGGCTAGCATTATTTTAGTTCATGTGTGTTCTTATTTAATAAATCCTAAAGAAATTAAATTCATCTCAGATTCATTAGTTTTAATTAAATTATTGATTTATGTGTTCCTACAAGTATGGTGTTAACAAAACTATACAATTGTGTGTATTGTCTCAGTTTAGTATTAAATTTTTTTATCTTTGACAAAACATGAGGGGGATTTCCCATTCACAATAAAATATATATTTAGAAATGAGAAGTTGTGTAGCCTAATAATGTGGTATATTTTGATGAAATAGTTTTCTATATTGGTAATCTGTCGGGAGGGGAAAATGCATGGCATTTTGGCTAGTCAACAACTTTGCACTTGTTTGCAATTACTTGCTGTGTTGGCTTGACTTGAGACACTGCAGCTTTTCAGCATGTTGCCTGACAAGCTACTTATTAGTGGGACATGTGTCAATATGCAGAGCATATGCTTATTGTTGATCTAACATGTACAAATATTTTTTTCTTGAACAAACAAGCGAGTTAGTTGTAATTATATTAAGAAGAAAAATATGGCAAGAAACCATACAAACACTCCCTGCCCCCTCGACCACCACCACCACACATGTATATCACTAGGTTCTTGTATAAATTTTTGCACAGTTTGTTTAAAAAAATAACCTCTAAATCAGTTTGTTTGTGATCAGGTGACTGCTCTAAAGTAAATTAGTAAGACTTTATCTACTGTGGATGATTTAGATATTTCGTTTTTCTCACACTTCAGCGGTAGGCTTGTGCTTTTTTATTTACTTAATAATATATGTTTTGTGTGAAATTGTGAACTTGAGCTACTTATTTGTTTCCGGTTAGTAGCTAGTTTTCTGAGTGATAGATTGTGTATAGAAAGTTGTTTTGTACAAATATCTCTATCTTAATTTTGGAAAACTATTATACCTTTTCAGATTGTTTTGTTTAATTTGTTGAAGGGTCATTGAAAGATATTACTTCCCTAATATCTTTTAGTGAACTACAAATAATAATGTATGTCATCTCGTGACATTTTCTTGCTTTATTTGTGTTCTTCTTTGAACTATAATGTTTGCTTTATAATGTTTGCTTGTGCTTTTCTATATGGTTTAATTCCTGGCGTCCTTTTGACAGATCTAACCTGATTTGCCATTCTTAATTGAAGTAGTGTTTCAATAATGTGATGTAGCAGCAATAACTATCAAAACCCAATTGAATAACATATTTGTGTTACTGCCTGGAATGAATTTGAGTATTAATTGTATCTAAAGATTTCTCCCTGGTGTCCTTTCGGCATACCTAACATGATTTGCCATTGTTTATTGAAGTAGTGTGTTTCAGTACTTTGATGAGAAGTAATAACTGTGGAAACCCAGCTGGAAATAACAACTATGATGTACGCATATGTGTTGTTGTCTAGAATAAATTTGAGTATTAAATTGTATCTAAAGATTTCTGCATCCGCTCAGTTAAAACTAGGGTATTTCAGATACCTTATTTTGGAAAAAGTCGTATTTCTTGGACAACCATTCAGATGTTTTTGAAACCTTCTTCAACTAAGGTATATGCACATACGGTTACACACTTACATGCCTTGCCTTGTTTCTTTGTAATATATATCTCCTTGGTATATTACTTTGTTAATTTTGCATTAACTTTTCATATCTTGATCATTAAGTATTCCAACCAAAGTTAAGTTTAATTTATTCTCATTCCGTATTGTAGTGCATGTTTTAGAGAAACTATCGGCCAATGTGGTAGAAATAATTTAGTGCGTGGTGTCATGGGCTCAGACATATATATTCCATTGGAGTACCGGTCTTAGAAAGGGGAACAAACTTAAACTTGGATTTTTTTTCTTATTATGTACATTCTATCAAAGTAAATCACATATATACATGTATGTGTATTGTGTGTGCTCCAATACATTGATTTATGCGTAGAAGATACTAGTACTAATATAATGGGTCTCACTGAAATAACTTATTGTATATGTAACCTGCAAAAAGAATATGTATATGCACACAACATGAACGTACTTGTGTTAGATTTAAGTTGTCGTGGCCTTATGGATAGTAATACGCTGAATTTCACTAGTAAGAGTTGTCGAGTTGATTACCTAGAGATATTCAGGTAGCTTTCGGTTTATTCATGCAAAACTAGAGATAAGGCCATCCCTAAAAAAAACTAGAGAAAAAGCCTAGGTTTCTGCGATGATGAAGAATGACAATAAGGTCAAGGTAAGCAATGTTTTTCAGTGTTCCAAGTTAAAGATAAGTCCTTCAATCATGTGATGATTGTTATTACTAGCTCCCTTCATCTTGAGGTATAAATAGTTCTGAGTTTATATCTGAAAGGATCAAGATGCCCAAGAGGGGGGTGAATTGGGCTTTTCTAAAACTTCTTGCAAGAATTAAAACCTATCAAGCCCAATTAACCCCCTAGTGCCTAGAAGTGTGTGAACAAGAATCAACCGCACAAAAAGACTATTGCTACACCATTTCTACTCTAGCATGACAATTCAATTCATGAAAGAACAACAAGTAAATGCGGAATTGAATTGCTCAAAAGTAAATGCGAAGTAAAAAGAGTAGAGATGACATGACGATCTTTTTGCCGAGGTATCGAGGTGTCGGCACACCCCCTAGTCCTCGTTGGAGCACCCGCGCAAGGGTATCGCTCCCCCTTGATCCGCGCAAGGATCAAGTGCTCACTACGAGCTGATTCTTCGCCACTCCGGCCCGGTGAATCGCTCGCTACCGGTCACAACATGGCTTGGGTCATCCACAAAGCCTCCGGATGATCACCAAGCACTCCGATCGCCACCAAGCCATCTAGGTGATGCCGATCACCAAGAGTAACAAGCTAGAACTCTCACTTGACCAAGACAAGGCCAAGGAGATGGATGGATGCACACTTGCTACTCAATTCTCACTAGGAGGTGTCTAATTCTCACAATTAGCAAATCACTCAACCTCACTAGGGCTCTTGCTCTTTCTCACACTCACAAGGTGTCTCTCAGCAGATGTGTAAGTGCAATCAAGCCCTAATTGTGGGTTTTGGTGATAATGACCACACGATTAGAGGACTAATGAGATTTATAAGGTTGATAAGCAGGTTATGTTAAGAAAGGATGGTGTATATGCGTTGGTGGACCCCTCACACTACATTTCGTCGGTTCCGAACTCAAAGCGCTTCAAAGATATTTTATTTTGATTACTTGAGTTTAGGAATGCCGTACTGTAAAGGGGGAATGCAAATTCATTGATATGGCTGAATGATATGTGCTCAAACCAACCCAAACCATCCACATTTCCAACCAAAGACAGCTGCACTTACACATCAAACTCCTGCTACAGTGTCCTCTATCTCACACAGGATCACGTCCCAAACGTCAAACTCCTGCTGCCTGATCATATATGCAAGTAACCATAGCTGCAGCCTGGAGAGACCCTCTCCGAAGCCCACCCTGGGAAGCAAGGTCCGCCTGAGGATCGCGTTGAGGATCCGAGCCGTAGGGGTAAGGTCCCTAGGAGTGCGGCTCGAACCCTCGCCGAACGGCTCTGTGAAGCACGGGCGAACCAGGTCTGTCGAGGGCTGTGCACCACCATGAGGGCGGCGGGGTGGCTCCGTCCGGTCGTAACACAAGTCGTGGATCCGGGTCTGTGATCGTGTCAACCCAAACCAATCCCGGATCTCGGACGAGAACAGTCTGTAGTGATCTCCCTCAAGTGCAAACTCAATAGTCTCTCGGTCTGGGTGTACCCACAACGAAGCATAAAACTGAAATACCCAGTCCTCAATATAGGAGCCAGACCGCCCCAGTAGATCTGCCAGACCAGGTAGGAAAGTGAGGATGGGGCGAATCTGCTCTCCTACTGCGTCCACAACTGCCTCTAGTGAACAGACACGCTGGGGTCGCAAAGAAATCCCGACATTCCTGTAACCCTGGTAGAAGTCCTCCTGCAGCACTGTATAGAAGGACGGACCAGCCTGCTTCTGTCGCTCCCTGGGAAACCACTGCTCCACTGGCACAAGTCGAAGAGTCTGGATCTGTGAGCAAGTGGCGCCCCTGAGGTCCGGTCGCGGTATCGGCAGAGGTGCACGCCGCGACGGAGGACGGGCTCCCCACAGAGGGACGTCGGGCCGGGGTGGCACCGCAGTCCTGCGACGGGTCGACCGGCGTCATGGAACCTCCTCCTCTGCCTCTGCCTCTAGAGCCTCTGCCTCAGGTGCCTCTGCTGCCTCGGCCTCTGCCTGGCCCTGCCCTGAGCTCTCGGGCTCAATGCCGGGCGAGGTGAACGTCGTCCGACGACCGGCAGCCATGAGCGTGCCAGTCGGCGAACCGTGGCGACGCTCGACCTCCTCGATCGCTCTGCGCTGCTCGGGGGACAGCTGATCCTCAATCCTAAGTCCGCCCGCACTGCCACCTCGCTCTGCACACTCGACGGCGTCTGCCACTGCCTGAGCCTGAGCTGCCTCTCGCTCCTGACGAGTGCGCTTCCGGCGCACGATAAGCTTCCCCTTCCCAGGCCTCTGACCGGAAGGGGGACGACGGGGAGGAGAGTCGTCGGGGCCACCACCAACGTTCTTGCAGCGCATGGCTGACAAGAATAGGGAACTGTGCTGAGGAGCTCTGGACTGCCTCTGAAAGATCAACTGCCACTGAAACAGAACCCACTGACGCTGAAAAACCCCTGACAATCAACTGACAAAACAACCACGGGCAGAAACTCCCCCTGACACTGATCGGCTGCGCTGACACTCGCGAGGCTTGGCCTCGATCCCTACCCGCGGGCTTGGCCCCGAGTTAACAGACACTGCCCCCTGACCAAGCTGACACCGGCACACTGACTGGCTGCGAGAGTAGATAGGATATAAACAAGCATATATAGTCTAGAGATAAGCGAAACCTATGGAAGCAAAGCAATGAGATAAGAGAAGAAACTAGCTTTGCTACCTGACAATTCGACGAAACGACCCAAGAAGGAGGAGAGCACTGACGTCCTAGGGTCCACACGTCACACCAGGAGGATGGACGGGACGGCCGGCCGAGAAGAACGCCGGAGTGGGGAGGAGGGGAGGCGTGCTCCGGCGAAGATGACGTGAACGACGGCGAGCTCCGGCGAGGGGATGATGGCACCGGCAAGGGTGAGAGCGGGACTCCGGCGAGCGCGCGCACTACGGGGAGCCCGACGGAGTAGCGGCCGGTGAGAATGAGTGGGCGCGACGGAGCAAAGGGCCGGCGGCGAGGGGCGGCGGCCGGCGGTGAGAGCAGGTGAGGGCGCGTGGCGGTGATTAGGGCACGGACGCGGTGGCAGGATCGGGGGCGAGAGCGATGGCGTGACTGGATGAGGAAGATGACGCGTGGGACCCAACCATCAGTAGAAGAACTGAACGCGCCGCTTAAAGGAGCATCGGACGCGCCGATGATAACGCATCGGACGCTCCGATGCCTGTCCAGAGAGCTCCAAAACCGTCGAGATCACATCGGAAGCTTCCGGCGCCTCAGCATCGGACGCTGGGGAGCGTCCGATGGACCATCGGAGGCTCCGATGGTGACACATCGGACGCTCCTCCGCTACTGTTTCAGCCGGGGCTGCCTACAGTGCAGGCATCGGATGCTGGACCAGCGTCCGATGCTGCATCCGATGCTCTATTTGAGCAGTTTCGAAGATCTCCGTTGCGGCTCCCTTTCCCAACCAAGTTCTAACTCAAAGAAGAAGCAAATAAACACCAGTTGAAACCTAGTATGAGCATCCTCGCATAAACCCTCTATTTTATAAATATTTTGCCATAAGCTACATATCATTTTTAGGTAAAATAGGCGATAAATCCCGAGGAGACAACATGTGGTCACCAAAACTAGGGGTCTCAACCATTAGGAGCCTCAAATGCTCCCCCTAGCGGTGGACGAACACATCGGTTGCTCAAAACATAACCGAAAAGAAACGACAAAGCAACAAACATGCATATGCAATGCTATACGGAATTTTGAATCTAGGTTGCTTGTCAAGTTTGCTCATGGGTAAGTTTCTTCACACGCTTTTTAGGGCGGTTATCTTAACCACATCTGACAAGCCTATGTGCATAGCATAATTTAAACATGGCATATATTACAATGTAATGCAGAGACAACCCCCTTTCACCTTTTGACAAAGTTACTTAGATCAAGCACATTAAGCTCACTTCGCAATCTACAAAGGGTGTTCTCATCTAGGGGTTTTGTGAAGATATCCGCCAATTGATCTTCGGTTCTAACTCCCTCTAAGGATATATCTTTCTTGGAAACATGATCTCTAAGAAAGTGATGGCGAATATCTATGTGCTTTGTGCGAGAGTGTTGAACCGGGTTGTTAGCAAGCTTAACCGCGCTCTCATTGTCACACAACAAAGGTACCCTTTCTAGAACTACACCATAGTCTAAAAGGGTTTGCTTCATGTAAAGGATTTGTGCACAACAAGCACCCGCGGCTATGTATTCCGCCTCGGCGGTGGACAAGGCCACACTATTTTGCTTCTTCGAACTCCATGACACTAGTGATCTCCCAAGCAAATGGCACCCTCCGGATCTGCTTTTTCTATCAATTTTGCAACCCACGTAATCCAAATTGGAATACCCAACGAGTTGGAAGTTAGCTCCTTTGGGATACCAAAGGCCAATGCTTGGGGTGTGCTTTAGGTACCTAAGGATTCTCTTCACCGCTATGAGATGTGATTCCCTAGGATCGGCTTGAAAACGAGCACACATGCACACACTAAACATGATGTCGGGCCTAGATGCGGTCAAATATAACAAACTACCAATCATAGAACGGTAGAGAGTTTGATCAACCGGGTTACCTCCCACATCTAGGTCGAGGTGTCCGTTGGTTGGCATTGGAGTCTTGATAGGCTTGCAATCATCCATGTTGAAGCGCTTGAGGAGGTCTTTTGTGTACTTCTCTTGAGATATAAAAGTCCCCTCCTTCAATTGCTTGACTTGAAAGCCTAGGAAGAATGTGAGCTCGCCAATCATAGACATCTCGAACTCCTTCAACATCAAGTCACCAAATTCCTTGCAATAGGCTTCATTTGTTGACACGAAGATGATATCATCGACGTAGACTTGACAAATGAAGATCTCTCCATCAAGCTTCTTGGCGAATAGTGTGGTATCAACCTTCCCAATGGTGAAGCCCTTCTCAATGAGGAAGTCCCGGAGGCGCTCGTACCACGCTCTAGGGGCTTGCTTGAGCCCATATAGCGCCTTGGACAACCTATAAACATGATTAGGATATCTAGGGTCTTCAAACCCGGGAGGTTGATCAACATAGACTAGTTCATTTATGAAGCCATTTAAAAATTCACTTTTCACGTCCATTTGATATAATTTAATATCATGATGTGATGCATATGCAAGGAGGATACGAATGGCTTCGAGTCTTGCAACCGGTGCAAAGGTCTCTCCAAAATCCAAGCCTTCAACTTGAGAGAACCCCTTTGCCACTAGCCTTGCCTTGTTTCTAACAACCTTGCCTTGATCATCTTGCTTGTTCCTAAACACCCATTTTGTTCCAATGACTCTTGTGCCTTTTGGTCGCTCTTCAAGTGTCCAAACTTGGTTGCTGGTGAAGTTGTTTAATTCTTCATGCATGGCATTCACCCAATCCGAATCACCTAGAGCTTCATCTACAATGGTAGGCTCAACAAGAGAAACAAAGGAGTGATGTTCCATAAATAAAGCAAGTTTTTGAGAGCGAGTCATTACACCCCTTGTCGGACTCCCTATGATGAGATCTTGAGGATGAGCTTGTAGTAGAGGAGTAGTCCTTTGATCAACCACTTGAGGGGCCGCTTGTGGAGCACCAACATCTTGAGCTTGTACCACCATTTGATCATGGGAGACATGAGTATCTTCATTTGGATCCCTTCCATCTTTGTCATCATCAAGTGGTACATTGGATGAGGATGGCTTGTCAATGACTTGCACATCATCATCATCATCTTTAGGCTTGATGGCTCCAACCGGCATGTTCTTCATTGCTTCCCTCAATGGTTCATCACCTACATCATCAAGATTCTCATGCTCTCCTTGAGAGCCATTAGATTCATCGAATTCCACATCATATGTTTCTTCTACCATCCCGGTGGCATGGTTGAATACTCGATATGCTTTGGACTTCAATGAGTAACCAACAAGAAAACCAATATCACATCGGCATTGAAACTTCCCTAGGTGTTGGCGCTTCTTGTAGATGTAGCATTTGCACCCAAACACTCTAAAGAAGGATACATCCGGCTTCTTGTTGTTGAGTAGCTCATAGGGGGTCTTGCCAAGTAGACGATGGGGGAACAATCGGTTTGATGCATAGCAAGCGGTGTTGATTGCTTCCGCCCAAAATCTCTCCGGTGTAGAGTACTCGTCTAGCATTGTCCTTGCTAGGGTGATTAGAGTCCGGTTCTTCCTCTCAACTACCCCATTTTGTTGTGGTGTGTAGGTTGCGGACACTTCATGCTTGATCCCAACTTCATCACAATATTCCTCAATATGGGTGTTGTCAAACTCCTTTCCGTTGTCACTTCTAATCTTTTTGATCTTCACATCAAATTCATTTTGAGCTCTCTTGGCAAACTTCTTGAAGGAAGGGGTTGCTTCGGATTTATCATGAAGAAAGAATACCCAAGAGTATCTAGAGTAGTCATCAACAATCACTAGGCAATAGAGATTTCCTCCCAAGCTTGCATATGTTGTTGGTCCAAATAGATCCATATGAAGAAGCTCCAACTCTCTTGATGTTGATACAAAGGCTTTGGTTGGATGAGTGTTTGCAACTTGCTTGCCGGCTTGACATGCACTACACAACTTGTCCTTCTCAAATTTGACATCTTTCAAGCCCCTAACCAAATCCTTCTTCAATAGCTTGTTGAGAGTGTTCATTCCCACATGTGCCAATCTTCTATGCCATAGCCAACCAAGAGATTGCTTAGTGAACAAACATGTCTTCAAGTTGGCTTCTTTGGAGGAGAAATCCACTAGGTAGAGATTGTTGTATCTAAATCCTTTGAAGATCACTTGTGCATCATCTTTCTTGGTCACAACCACTTCTTTGTCGGTGAACAAACATTGAAAGCCAAGATCACAAAGTTGCCCAACGGATAGCAAGTTGAAGCTCAAAGATGCAACAAGAAGCACATTGGAGATGGTATGGTCATTTGATATAGCTACTTTGCCCAATCCTTTGACATTGCCCTTTGAGTTGTCACCAAATGTTATCTTTTCTTGGTCATCGACATTCTCTTCTAGTGAGGTGAACATCCGGGGATCTCCGGTCATATGTTGTGTACATCCACTATCAATTACCCAATGTGATCCACCGGTCTTGTAGTTCACCTACACACACAAGAAATCAAGCTTGAGCTTTTGGGACCCAAACTTGTTGCGGTCCCTTAACCTTCTCAACTAGTGACTTAGCAACCCAAATTTGCTTTGGCCTACTCTTGTTAGGTGGCCCCATAAACATAACCTTCACTTTGCCACTAGAATCTTGTCTAAGCATGTAGTGAGCATTGAAAGCAAAGGGCCTAGCATGCTTAGGCAAGGGTGTGGGCTTTGGTTCTTCACAATCATGAGCAAAGTGTCCTTCCTTTCCACACTCATAGCATCTTCCAATCTTCTTCTTCTTTGGCTTAGTGATGCTCTTGCGTTGCTTCATCTTCTCTTCAAGAAAGCCAATGCCATTTCTATTTGTCTTCATGACGGTGTTCATGAGAAGCTCACTTTGAAGACATTGACCCTTGGTGAAGTTCCTCAATCAGGTGGTGAGGTGTTCTTTTTCCTTCTTGAGCTTGTCATTCTCTTGTTGAAGCTCTAATTGAGATGGTGTTATCTTGTAATCTCTCTCCATCTTCAATCTCTTGTTCTCTTCTTTTAACATGTCAAGCTCAAGCGTCACACTATACTCATCATCTTGGGTCTCAACAATGACTTGCTTTGTGGTTGCAAGCTTCTCTAGATCAACTTTGAGCTTTGCATTCTCATTCTTGATCTTGATGTAATCATCATAGTGATCGGCCACAACCACACTCTTGCCTTTGCCACTAGCTCTTTGCTCATCATGCTCACTAACCAAGTCCTCACAAGATGTTGCTATGTCACACTTAACAACAAGGTTAGGAGCATCATGTGTCTCATGTGAAAGCATATCATAAGAAATGGTGAGAGCATCATAGTCAACTTTCACTTGAGTGTATTGTTCTTTTAGCAAGGCATAACTAGTGGTAAAGTCACTATGCATCTTATCAAGTTTTTCATTTTTAGCTTTGAGCTCCTTGTTAGAGGACTTGAGCTCCTTGATAGTGGATGACATAGTAGCAAGTTCATCTTTTAGTTCATCACTAGCATGAGTAGCATGATCACATTTTTCAACAAGAGATTCATTTTCATTAACAAGCTTCTCATTTTTAGCTCTAGTCTTTCTTATGATTTTAGAGTAGTCATTTAGCAATTTGACAAGTTCATCATAAGTGGGAGCCTCAAATTCACCATCACTATCACTATCACTAGAGTCATCATCGTTTTGTACCTTCCGGTCACCCTTGGCCACAAGGCATAGGTGTGTAGTTGATGATGGCGATGGTGGTGGTGGTGGTGTAGAGGAGCCAATGACTAGAGCGGCCACCTTCTCCTTCTCATCATCACTATCTTCATTTGATGAGCCACCGGAGGAGTCAATGTCGGTGAGCCAATCACCAACAATGTAAGCCTTCCCACCTTTCTTGTGGTATTGCTTCTTCTTGCCATCTTTCTTCTTGTATGACTTGTCATTCTTCTTCTCATCTTCGCTTGATGAGTCATACTTCTTGCTCTTGTTCTTGTTCTTGTAGCTCTCTTTCTTGGGCTTGGTGCATTGATGAGCAAGATGGCCAAGCTCACCGCAATTGTAGCAGTCCATTTCGGAGATTGGCCTCCTCTTGCTACTTGTGAAGAACTTCTTCTTTCTTGAGTCAAAGTTGACTCCATTCTTGTGAAGCTTCTTCAACATCTTGGTGGTCCTTCTCACCATGAGAGCAATGTTGGAATCATCTTCATCATCGCTTGTGCTCTCATGATGCACCTCAATAGCCTTGGACTTGCCCTTCTTGTCATGGCTTGCTTTGAAGGCCAAGTCCTTCTTCTTGTCGGTGAAAGAGCCACCACTTGGTGTGATGTGCATGTACATCTCATGAGCATTGATCTTCCCCAATACTTGTGTTGGTGTGGATGTGGAAAGATCACCTTGATGTAGCACCGTCACAATGTGTCCATATTTGTCAATGGGAAGGACACATAGAATCTTCCTCACAACATCGGATGGTTGCATTTGTGTGAGGCCAAGACCATTGAGCTCCTCTACAAGAACATTCAAGTGTGAGTACATTTCATTTGCATTTTCATGAGCAAGCATTTCAAAAGAGTTCATCTTTTGCATAACCAAATGATAACGCTCCTCACGCTCACTCTTGGTTCCTTCATGGAGCGCACAAATGTTTTCCCATAGATCATGGGCATTTTTGTGGTTCCGAACGCGATTGAACACATCTTTGCAAATGCCTCTAAAGATGATGTTTTTGGCTTTTGCATTCCATTTCTCATTTTCCTCCTCATTAGGAGTAAGGCTCGTGCCTTCCTTGGGCTTGGCAAAGCCGGTGATAGCGGCATCGCGGCATTTAATATCAACCGCTTCTAGATACGACTCCATACGGATTTTCCAATATGGAAAGTCGTCTCCCTCGAACATGGGCGGTGGTCCATCACCCCCGGACATCTTAACTCTAGGCAGTTAAGCCTAAATCGAGAGCACGAGGCTCCGATACCAATTGAAAGGATCAAGATGCCCAAGAGGGGGGGGGGTGAATTGGGCTTTTCTAAACCTTCTTGCAAGAATTAAAACCTATCAAGCCCAATTAACCCCCTAGTGCCTAGAAGTGTGTGAACAAGAATCAACCGCACAAAAAGACTATTGCTACACCATTTCTACTCTAGCATGGCAATTCAATTCATGAAAGAACAACAAGTAAATGCGGAATTGAATTGCTCAAAAGTAAATGCGAAGTAAAAAGAGTAGAGATGACACGACGATCTTTTTGCCGAGGTATCGAGGTGTCGGCACCCCCCTAGTCCTCATTGGAGCACTCGCGCAAGGGTATCGCCCCCCCTTGATCCGCGCAAGGATCAAGTGCTCACTACGAGCTGATTCTTCGCCACTCCGGCCCGGTGAATCGCTCGCTACCGGTCACAACATGGCTTGGGTCATCCACAAAGCCTTCGGATGATCACCAAGCACTCCGATCGCCACCAAGCCCTCTAGGTGATGCCGATCACCAAGAGTAACAAGCTAGAACTCTCACTTGACCAAGACAAGGCCAAGGAGATGGATGGATGCACACTTGCTACTCAATTCTCACTAGGAGGTGTCTAATTCTCACAATTAGCAAATCACTCAACCTCACTAGGGCTCTTGCTCTTTCTCACACTCACAAGGTGTCTCTCAGCAGATGGAAATGGCAAGAACACTCAAATGGATGGAGAGAAGGAAGTATATATACCACCCAACCCGGCCATCCAAAAACAGCACAAGACAGGTATTTTTCGGGGGCATCGGACGCGCCGATGCCAGACATCGGACGCTCCGATGACCCCGTCCAACGGTCTACTGTACCTTCTTGTCAGACATGTTTATGGAGCATCGGACGCTGGGGAGTGTCCGATGCCCCTGCATCGGACGCGTCCGATGCCGAAAAGACCTCTCTGCATGGCCATCGGACGCTGGCCCTCAGTGTCCGATGCCAGCGTCCGATGTCATTCATAATTCACAGCCAAGTGAACAGTGACACCGGATCATCCTATGTGGCACCATCGAAGCCTCCGATGGGCATCGGAGCCTCCGATGCCCACTCAACAAGCATCCGATGCCCATACCAAGGGCAAGATCAACTCGGATCGCGACGCGGTCTAAACGACTTTTGATCCTCTCGACATAAGGCATCTCTCTGAGCTACCTAGGGCTATGAAATAACAAGTGTGCACCACACCTACCTCAATAGACTCATCTAGGTCAAGCTACTGATTCACACCCCTCTTTATAGTACGGCCAAAGGAAAAACAAAGACCTAAGACTACCTAAGTGTCCTCCAACACCATGCGACACTTAGCCTAGCCTACCACCGTCTTCGTCGTCCGTCCTTTGAAAACCGAAACGATTTCCATCGCCAAGGGACATGAACTCCATATGCCCGTATCGTCGCCATTACCGTGACCTAACTCATCCCTGTTTCTGCAAAACACACGTTAGTCACAGTAATCTTGTGTTTCATCCAATCACCGAAACCCACTAGGGGCCAAGATGCGTTCAATATCCATCATTTACCTTTTTGATGTGTATATGTTAATACTCTGCTCTATACAATTGGTTAAACTTAAAATAGTTTGACTACTGACAAATTAAGGATCACATATACTATTTCAAGATGGATGTAATATTGTCATGGTTCATCATCACCAAAACTAATATAAGTGATCATATTTTTGGACAGGTTCATCACCACCAAAACTAAGGTTACTCCTAGAATTAAATTATTTGCCTGGCTTGTCTTTTTGGAGAGGCTTAATACAAAGATTATGTTGTCCAGAAGGAATTTCAATGTGCAGCCCAACAATCTTTGCGTGCTTTGCCCACATGGTGAGGATGAAACCATTGTCCACCTTTTCTTTCAATGTGACTTTGCCAAATCTTGTTGGGATAAACTTGGGATGGCTTGGGGACTGCACGGGGAGCTTCACTCAGTAGTTGAGAGAATGATAAGGCAAGTATACCCCTCTTTATGGAGCTCTTCTTAGTTGCTGCTTGGGAGCTTTGGAAAATTAGAAATAGACTGATTTTCGATGGAGTTCAAGCTACTTTCAGTCGATGGTTCAGAAACTTCAAAGAGGAGGTTGCTATGCAAGCGCATAGACTTAGTGATGATGATAAATTACTTGTATTAGCTTGGCTTGATAACTTGTAATTGCTCGGCTACTCCAGCCACTCCTCCCATCCCTCCCCCTCATCCTCCCTCTTTTTGTAAGTATTCCCTTGAACTTGTACTCCTTTTTATATATAAAATTGTGTTTTGCGTGCCGTGGGGACCTCCCCACGGTATGTATGTACTTATGAAATAATGGATAAGAATCCAACTATTCTAAGGTGCCCTTTGTATGCCACATTCTAAACAAGTTTGTCATCCTTTAGCTTGAAACTATAATATACCAAATTAAGATTACATTCCAATGATAAGTTTCACTAAAGATGGTCCGCATTATTCTTCATTAATACCAAATAATAAGTATTGTTCTATCCCCATTCCTTGTAGTATTGCATGAAATAAACATACTAGTTACTCCCTTTTGATGTTTGTTATAAGTTTGATCTATGATTGAGTACTTTGTTTGTTTTTTGAAGTTTTTATGGGTTTGGAGTAGTGTGTTAGTTAGAGATTGCCTAAATAATTTTGTAGTTTTTTCAACTCATTTCCTCGTGGATAGGATCAAAAGGTTCAAAGGATCTAGATGTCACTTTAGAATGTTGAGTAGACATTCCTAAAATTTATACCTTATGAAACAATCAGAGATTGTTCGGTTTATCTAGATCACCCGAACATATTTGAATTTTCTAGGTCATACTGAATGATCCAATATCAAAGAAACACAAAACCTATACTGGGAACTTTTGCACCTATCTGATGAAATTCACTTGTTACCCCTGTTCAAAATGATGTAGTGATTCATTGACCACTTTCAACCACAACTTCACACACAAGTAGGGTAAATCACTAAAAATTCAATAATAATAGCAAAACGAAATAGAGAGCATATGGACACAATATGTGTTTGTTGAAATTCAAAACCATAAACGAACCTAATATATCTATCTCTGAGGGGATCACAAAAGCTGGGAATCTATCAAGCCTATCCTCATCAAGTGACCAAATAAATCAAACTTGGACTACTTACTCAAATGACCTCTTCCTTGTGGGGTGAGAATGAAGCTCTACAAACTTCACATTGCATTTGGAGCTAGGTGCTCAATGGTCAATGCCCTCTCATCTTTGAGGCTTTAACTCCAAAATTAACCAACACAAATAGATGGCTTGGCAAAATCTTCAAGTGCCTAAATGCTAGTGTTGCATTGACACTTGCAATTCATATCACTCGATCATCCAATCTCTCAAGGAATAGCATAGACTGGGATGGGGAACCTCTATGGGGCTTTGAATGGTACTATTTTGAGTTAGGTGCAACAACAAATTAAGTAGCTAGGGAGTACAAAAAGGCGAGCCCCAACTTTTATAAACCACACTCTTTTGGATCATCCGAATCACCACTTTTATAAACACCTCAAATCTAAAAAACCCAAATGACCTAGAAAGCAAGTGAACCCTCAAAAAAAAAATCAAACCAAGAACTTTTCGCTCAACGACCATCTAAAGAAAATGATCGTATCATGAATGATCTAGGCCTAACCAGAGCATCTTGAACCAACCAATTGGATCTTGCAACGAAATTCTAATGAGCATGGTGTGTTTTGTGTCTCTCAAGTTTTGCTAGAAAGGTTCTTTAAGGACTTAGACAACTTGGACCAATCCATATGTGCTTTAGTAGGACAAGGATTTCACGACCATTCCAACTAAATAATAGACAAGAACTACCTCTTTATGCACAGGTACACCCACTGAAATAAGAACACCAAATCAAGAACTTTAATAAAAAATCATCACAAAAATGGCTATAAACCATAAAAAACATGGCCAAAAGAACTCACATTGCGATTCAGACACTTGTAGAAGATGCGACCCTTGGGACCCTCCTTCCTCACTTTGTACTCTAACACAGTCATCTTGTGACACTTGCCGCGCATAATTAATGAGAGGGAGATCCAGCCTCGGTTGCGCACGAACACGTGAGGCCAAGGACCCGAAAGGAGTCGCCATCTACTCGATCTTTATACTCATTTCATCAGCTATTATGAATTTATCAATTTCTAAACCATGAAATGATATATATATATATATATTATATATATATATAGGGTAAATTTTATATACTCTCGGGAGTAGTTACTCCCACCTTTAATAATTAACATTGTGTATGGATGTATACTTATTTATCACCTTGAGTATGTTTATATACTTATTTTAAGATGCTCAAAATCTTACTACCTGAAAAAAATTTAACATAGCCTATATTTTTAGTATATTACTATAAATGCCATTACAGTACTATATAAAATAAGTATAACCATATACTCTATGTATACATACATACTCAACATAAATATTGTTATAGATATTTTAGTATGATTATATACTTCGCGTACATATACTTCGTTAGGTTATATACATCATAAATCTAGAGATATATCACATGGGAGTAACTACTCCTAGGGAGTAGGAAATAATTACCCTATATAGGGTAAATTTTATATACTAGCAATGAAAGGTGGATACTAGCTCATTTTGATGAACTACATGCTTCCTTCATCTACACATTCAAATTGTCAAGTGATTTTGAGCTCAAATGTTGTATAAATCGATAAATCTACCATTATTCCCAATCTAAAAAAACCCACAACTAGCAATGAAAGGTGGATACTAGCTCATTTTGATGAACTACATGCTTCCTTCATCTACACATTCAAATTGTCAAGTGATTTTGAGCTCAAATGTTGTATAAATCAATAAATCTACCATTATTCCCAATCTAAAAATCCCACAAATTTCTCTATTTCTAGACCTCGAAATGAACCATGCTAGTGATGAAACATGAGAGGATGAAGATGCTAGCCTTTAGAACCAAAGAATGGATGGATAAATGAAGTTTTTTCACCAATCCCACTAGCATGAACTCGTTCCATGAGCTAGAACAGAGAGCGAGAAGAGAACTTGAAATGGCTCAGGTTGGAGGAGGGAGAAGAAAGCATATATCTCGAGACTTATAATTCCGGTTTGTGGTTTAAACCCAAATTACATGTCACCTTATAGTCTCAGTTAGAGTCAACAACCAGGATTAAAGGTTTAGTGACGGCTAGTTGCTCCAATCGAGACTAGAGGATGACCTTTAGTCCCGGTGGATTGCTCTAACCAGGAATAGAGGTCCCCTCCTGCAAAAGCCTACAACAATAGTTGTTGGGCTGGGGGACTTTAATCCTGATTAGTTGCTACAACTAGGACTAATGCTCTCTTTAGTCTCCGACCAAAATATGGATGAGAATAAAGCCAAAAACAAAAATTTTGTTCTCTACTAATGCATATCTGATCACCTACTATATAGGTGCCATGTAAATATACAATTTTAGAAATTGACCAAAAAATTAGTACTTAATTAGATGTCAAACATGTTGTTAGCAACTGGACATACATACTTAGGGTCTGCTTAGATCCTCGTGCGCTAGCCTCTCTGGTCAAGGCAATATTCGCCATCGGAGGTGAACTAAAATGGCTTACTCACTTGAGCAAGGAAAAGCTAGAAATCACAGGTAGCAAGGTGGGCTAGTGCATAAACCAAACACATCGTCTTCCCCTTGCCTTCTGTGCTAAGCAAGGCTAGGCTAGTGGTTGCACGTGAACCAATCACACCCTTACTTACATGGAATGTTCCCTATATTTTTAGCCTTGATAGGCAATTTGTGGATGCGCTTTAGTACCCGAACTCAATTCTCATTCATTTCAAAACCCTAAACCGATGAGACCTATGCGTTTAATTTGGGAGTCACACCGCCTACTGGTTAATCTGCCATGTAGATCATTTCTTTCGGACGACTCTATTCAATATATATGAATCAAATTCAGTATTTAACCTTATTCAGTTTTTTCTGTTTAGGTACTTCTGTTGGGGGTAACAAATTGTTTAATTCCATCTAGCTTTTGTTAATAACATGTATGACTACTGGACAATAGTACCTCTGTTGCCTTCTGATGGTTAATTATTAGTTTTGTTTCACAAAGTTTATTTTACCAGGCTGGTTCATTTTGCGTTTCATGCAATAATGAACTATTTTTCAAGTTATAACTGGCTCTCACTGAATACTAGATTTGTTTATGCTTGATTTGTTCTCGTGCAGTTCATGGTAGTAGCAGAAGTTCAGTAGTATGTGTTGTCTCTGTCAGTGCAGACTGCAGAGTAATATTTTTCGTTCATGGTTGTAGCTTAGCATGGCTTTAACTTTTGACGTGATGAATCTTTTTCAAGCAATTATTAGAGAGGTGGTTTAATTCCTGTTACCTTGTTTGGCCGATAGTTGTTGTAAATTTGTTCTTCAACAACTTAATGTTTTTGTAATTTTGTTCTTCAACATCTTAATGTTTTTACATGCATTTTTACTTTTTTATTTTTTCTTCCATAGTGCTTTGTGAAACCTTGGCAATAGAAAAGAGATATGATTGAGTTATAATCATGATGTAGATCAAGTTCTTTAGAAGAACTTTTACTGGCTCTTATTCACCGTCTCTTTTCACTTATTTGGTTCTTGAACCTTGGTCATGTATGTTTTTTAGAAAAGACATAAATTGTATATTGGTAAAAGATCTTATGTTAACACTTTGAGTTGTATCTTTCCATTCAACAACATTCTGAATCTAGCAAAACACGTATATGATTTTATTTTATTTTTGCAATGCCCCTATGTTGTTATGTTGCCGCAGCACAAAAATCAATGCGATCTTAGGTGTTGTTTCTCGGTGCCATCAGATCTTGTTGTCAATCAATCCCATTAGTTTATGTTTGTTTGTAAAATGTACAATACAACCTGTTGTCGGGGTAACGGATCTGCACCTTCAAAGGCCTGCTGGTTGCACTCGATTTTGGAAGGCAATGGATCGCAGGAATAATTTGAACATCCATCTACTCAACCAAACACAAGTAATCAATGCTTCCATACCCGTTATCGCTGATGTCCATCCTCGTTGCACAAGTAAAACAAACAAAACAATTGCTGGCATCAAGCAGCCTAGCAGTAAAAGGGGGCATTTTTATGCCATTATGAAGGGCATTATAGATACCATATTGCTTATAGCTATGATGTTTCTCTATTGTTGTCTTGCTGAGCTCAACCATGGAATTCCATCAATGCAAAGTATCATGCTCAAATCTTTTTTGCACCTGCAGCGCGTCATGAAGACAAAGCAGGTTTAGTAAAAAAAGAAAAAAGTGCAAACTATGAACATTTGTTTTAATAAATGGGTTTCATCTTGTGTGCCTTCTAAATAAACCATGTTGTTTTATTAATAATAAGTTAATGGGCATATGTAGCTAGAGAGAAATGAGCTTTCAAAAATACTATGTGGCAATAGCTTGATCCACCTCAATAGATTTCATGACACTAGAATGACGATGGTGCCCCAAAGGCCAGCACTATGTCGATGCAGTTGACCTATCGTGTTTGTGAGAGTTCCTTTATATACTCCCTCTGTATCGGAAATAGATGTCATTTTGGACAAGGTTTGAGTCAAACATTGAGAATATAAATCATGAATAACTTTAAATTATTGACTTTAGAGATGTAAAAATCATATAAATAAATTTGTTTTGAAAAATACTTTCATAAAAATTATACATATACTACTTTATAACAAATATTTTTTAAAAAACAAGTTGTCAAAATTATACTTTAGTTGTGTGACCGTGTCACTGTCCTAAACGACATCTAAAAATGATACAGAGGGAGTATGTTTCACCTGCAAGGTATATCATGTGTTAGGTAGGTGACGAGTGGCTGACGAGCAATGGGCAATTAACATGGAAATGTTTTTTTTTCGAAGCACGTTTTTCATTTTATTGAGGAAAATTAACTTGGAAATGCTTGCACTAGCCAGCAAGTGTAGCCTCTCTTCCATCTCCCGTTCATGTATTGAAAACATTTCCCTCTGTTTCTCTTCTCCTTCTCGCAAACCTTCTATAATCAGCCCAACATTTGGAGCTTTACCCCTAGTCAAAGTATATATTCCCGGGTTGGCTGCCTAGAGCGCTTCTTAGAGCAACTCCAGCAGGCCCCTTACTTTGGCCCTCATAGCTAAATATGAGACCTCAGGTAAAAAAATGAGCTCCAGCAGGGTCCCTACTAGGGTCCTGAAATTTGAGTGGGCTCTCAGATTCTTTCCTCAGTCCTCATTCCTGTTGGGCCAATAGCTCGGCTCTCATCCGTGATTTTGGCTCTCACCCCTCCCTCACCTCCCGCAACCGGCCGAGTTTATGTGAAAAGCCCCGACTTAACCCCCCATGACCGAGTTAGTCTATGACAACCAAACCCCACATGTCATTGACAGTCTAAATAATTTTGAGTGCTCTATTTTGAGGGTCATTGCTGGAGTGCAGCCCAAAAAACAGACCCTCAAAAATAGGGGAAGCACTCAAATAAAAAGTAGGGACCCTGTTTTGAGAGCTACTGCTGGAGTTGCTCTTAGCTTACTAAACGCTCTATCATAGGTAAGTTGTTGTGTCAACTCAACCCCTCCTTTTCTCCAAGGAATATGGGCTCCAACTCTGAAATCAGAATAGTACTTTACAGGCGGCAATCTTCTCCCAACCACATATAAAGATGGAAGCTTTGCTTGGGCCTTCCACATAGCATCTCCAATCGTTTGGCATTTTTCGTTTGGTATATTTGGGAATTTGGCAAGTCTCAAATGGATTTGGCAAAGGTGGAAAGACTTAATCTCCAACCGTTTTGCATTTTATTTTGGCAAATTCCAAAATTGTGGAAACGGCGGCGGTGCGAGGTTTCTCGTCGCGCGCGGAACAAAGGCGCCGAAGCCGCGCGGGGCCAAATGCCAAGTCGGGAGGGACTCGCATATATGCCTAGTGAGCCCAGGAATTTGTCAAGTTGATAAAAATGCAAAGCTCAAATGCAAAACGGTTGGATAGGAGATTTTTCAACTTTGTGGCAAAAATACAAATGCAAAGCCCAAATGCCAAACGGTTGGAGATGCTCTAAGAAGAAGGGAGAGGGGGGGGGGGGGGAATTAAGAAGTTGCATCAAAGGGGGTCTTGGTAGACCTAAAGAAATGGATAATGCCCAAGTCCATCAGTATGGTAAAACCCGCCGACCCTTTCTGCTCAGCTTTCTATTCACTACTCTGCTTACGCTATCCCTCCTCCTTCTCTTCTGACTAAACCATTCTTCCTCCGGCGATTAGCGGACTAGCTACCTATAAAATAAGAGTAATATTACTACCCCGCTTGCTTTTCTACTCTGATCCTTCTCCCTGGGTGCCTTCACGTCCAGTTTCTTCAAGAAAAGAACCCAACAGTTAGCACTTTGTTGGGAAAGCATCTCTAGCACTGTATCTTCTTCTCATGCTGCCTGCTGGAATGCTGGTAGCCGTGAATCATGCATGCATGAGCTGCGAAAACGTATGACCGCAACCGTAAGCGGCCGCAGGCCCTATCTCCCACCATTCCTTATGCGCTTTAAGATTCGTGTCGATGAATCTTGGAGTAGTGTCGTACGAATGTAATGCGATGCACGAATTTGGAGCAGTATCAGCCGTCGGATAAGGAGTGCGGCCGCTTGCGGTTGTGGGAAAACCGGGTTGACATGAGCTGCTGTGAGCATGGATATACATACTCTCTTCGTATCGCTTTTAGATGCCATTTAGAAAAACGACGCGGTCTCCAAAGTGTAACTTTGACCACTTGTTTTTTAAAAAATATTTGTTGCAAAATGGTATGTATATATTTTTTATGAAAGTACTTTTCAAGACAAATTTATTTATATGATCTTTGTATTTATAAACTCAATAATTTAAAAGTTATTCATGATTTATATTTTTAATGTTTGAGTCAAACCTTGTCCAAAATGACGTCTATTTCTGATATAGACGGATTATACATATAATGCCAGATCGGTCGATTTTGCCGGTGCATAAAAGGAAAGGCTGCTAGCTTTGAGATTTAGGTCCAGCAGCTTCAGCAATGGTGCTGAAAGATTCTTCATGCATGCGATGATTTCCTGCAGCGTTAACGGCCACTGATGACGGAGGCGAGAGGAAAACTGCACCGTAGGAGGGGCCGCCAATCGCGGTGAGCAGTTGTTTACAAACCAGCGGGGGGACGGACGCGGATCGCAGAGCCATATGCCCATATCTTGTGTCCGCCGCTGAATTACTCGGACTTGCAACGGATCGCACCGCAAATCCTGGCCGGTTGTTGGTCGCTGCATGCTGCTCGGATTCGGTGGGTCAGTCGTCGGACTCGGAGCCCCGTCGTCCTCTCTCCCCTCTCATATATCGATCGAGAATTCGAGATCCGGGTGGAAACCCTCGTACGAACAGTACAGATCGAACCTTCATCAACGTAACTCATCCCGTGCAGCTCTATCTGCGATCCATGATCCATCCTCCGGCCGTGTCACTAAGAGGCGACACCATTGAAAGCCTTCCTCGACCTCCTCCCATGACGACGAATAAGGGCACATACGACACCGACGTCGTCATGGACGACGGCGCGGTGATCCGGACAACCGTCACGTCCTCCGGCGACGCCGTCGACCTTTTCCTCCGAGAGGTCCGCGAGCAAGAAGAAGGCCATGGCCATCCCCACCACATCGTCGGCCTCGACACCGAGTGGCGCGTGCTCCAGGACGAGGGCGGGCACCGCAGGAACCGAATGGCCGTCCTGCAGCTCTGCGTGGGCCGCCGCTGCCTCGTGTTCCAGATCGTCCATGCCGACCACGTCCCGGACGCGCTGAGAGACTTCCTGGCGTGCACGGACCGCCGGTTCCTCGGCGTGGCCGTCGACGGCGACGTCAGGCGGCTGTCCGAGGACTGCGGCCTCGTGGTCGCCAACGCGGTGGACCTGAGGTGCGTCGCGGTGGAGGCGCTCGCCCGGCCCGAGCTCCGGACCGTGTCGCTCAAGACGCTCACCCGCGAGGTCATGGGCGTGCTCATCGGCAAGCCCAAGTCGGTGACCGTGAGCAAGTGGGACGCGCGGTGTCTGTCCACGGAGCAGGTCCAGTACGCCTGCGTCGACGCGTTCGTGTCATACGAGATTAGCCGGCTGCTGCTCTCCGGCCAGTGCGCCGAACGTGCGGCGACCGGTGCAGTGATCTCACCGCCGCCGTTCGTTGCCTCCGTGGTTCCGGTGGCTTAAGATTTGGACTTGGCATCGTTTTTCTAGCGTCACTTTGTTTTTCTTTTCTATAGCTTATTGCTAGGTTCAGGCACTACAGCGTTGCGCGCTGGCTGGACTGCTGGAGTCAGTGCTGCAAAGTGCAAACCTGCAGTTAACAACAAGCTTGTGAAGGTGTGATAGCTAGCACTTGATGTATTTTGCGCCGTTTCTGGACGGAAATTTTGATGTTTCGATCTATGATTGCATCTTTTGTTATTGTTAGAAGCATTAGAAATTTAGAATTATGACGCGAGGTATAAATGTATAGTGCTCCACTCGACCCCATTACGTGGCTCAAATCTGACAGTGTTGATCATTGGCTTTGTAGTGATCAGCGAGAAGAATCAGATCTTTCTATATATATATATATATATATATATATATATATATATATATATATATATATATATATATAGTCCTGCTATTGGGAGCCCAGGGCTTCCAATAGTTATTAGAAGCCCGAGCTAGCCACTCATGCCCACGTCCAGACCACCCACCAGATCGACCAGCAGACCACCCACGCTCAGGAAGCTGACGCACACGCAGATGGGGGACCAGTGCACGCTCCAGCAGACCGGACACGTAGAATCCTGGGTCGCGCTGTGTAAAAACAGTTTTTCCGCGGATATGCACTAGTGATTGAATGTATAAAACTAACTTTGTTACTGCATAAAAACCTCTCAGCGGGATGAGAATCTCACCTGACACAGGCTGACGCGCTGACGCATGTCTGCATGCAAAGAACCCAATGCAATTTCTTCCATTTTTTCACGATAACTCTCCAACGAAACATCAAATTCAAAAACGGTTTTCACCATTTGAATCCTAACATTTTTATGCACGATTCAAGATCCATTTTGATTTTTTTTTAAAAAAATTTGAAATTCATAATTTTATACTTTAAGGTATAGAGTTTAATGCTTCTGAATACGCATAAAATCATGTGACTGTGAGCATAGAAACCGGTGGACGATCCGATGTTCTCTAAAAATTTGAAATTTGAATCAAGGCACATTGATACGAAAGTTTTCGTCGTATAGCACTGCATAATTAGCAAATGAAAAATGCATAAAAACCCTACAAAGCATAGAATCATTCTCCTCTTCCCTCTCTTCTGCGGGATTATTGTTTCGAATACCGTATCGGGTCCACACTAACAGAGAGGATGTATTATTAACAGGAGGGGAGTGCATAGAATCAATGCGACCGTGAGCATAAAAACATATGCACCATTCTGACGTTTTTGTGCACAACTCAAGATCCATTGTGAATATATTTTTAAAAAAATTTAAAATTCATATTTTGGCATATTAGGATATTCTTATATGCTTCTGTCTACGCATAAAATCTTGTGAGCGAGAGCATAGTAACATTCAGACCATCTTTGTTTTTTCGTCTTTTATCAAGATTTAAAATTTGAATCATGGCGTATGATAGCAGGTTGGATGCATAAAATCACAAGTCAAGATGCTACAGAAAGGTTTTTACCACCGACATTGCAAAGAAATTAGCGATTGAATGAATAAAAGTTAATTTTGCTAGCGCGTAAAAGCCTCTCCACAATATACTCCACTTCACTCCAATCATGATTGCTAACAATCATGCTTCTAAATAAAGGATGTATAATTAATATGGAAACAATGCATACCACTTTGGGACCTGAAGCGTAAAAACATAAAGACGATCTCGTCTACTTCTAAAATTTGAAATTTTGAAAAAACAGCACATGATAGACGATCATATTCATAGAAACAATGATCAAGATACAACAGTATATGTCAAAGAGTACATGTAATTATTCTAACATTGCATATCAAAGTGTTATAACAATACATAAAACATATTTTAGCACGCACAAAAAGATATTACAACACAGTTTCATCATGCATTAAAACATATACTATAAATCCTAAAAACTATAACACAGTTCCGCTAGATATCGATGCACTGCCAGGTGGTAGGGAGAGGGCACCACTGTTTCTTGTTGAGCTCGCAAATTGTCGCATCGTGCACCTATCATCATCGTCCCATCGCTAGATCTAGCACCACAGCTCTGCGTCCGCTAAGCCACCGCTGTCGTCGTCCACCATCTACCCCGCAAATGGAATAAAAATTAGCTAGAACCAAGTTGCATAAAAATAAAGTATTGATTGTAATAATAAATACATTTATAGCCCTTAAATCTATGTAGAGTGTTACATATAAATCAAATGTTTGCTGCATAAAAAATTCATCCAACTAGAACCAAATGTAAAAATGCATGCTTCTCACTAGAAGAGTGTATAATCAATATATAAACAGTGCATAGAAACCAGCAATAGGGACTAATTGTAACTTTGATAGCTTAAATTCGAATTTGTGGTTAAATTTATGTTTTGAATATCATTTGCATATCCAGAGCCACTCAAAAATGTGATCGGATTAGTAGCAATAGTTCAGCCTAAAGTGTTGCAAATTCTGAACAAACTGAATACTGAACACTAAATCAATAATTCACGTGCATGGAATTTCTAGGTGCCAAGAATTTATTAAAATTCAAGTCGCATCTCAATCAGTAACAGGTAACAGGTTAGGCGATAGCTACTACTACATTGAATGCATGAAACATGGCAGGGACCTGAATTTCCATTGTATTCTATTTCTTCCGCTTCCTCTTGCTCCTCCTGTTCCTACAAACAGAACCAATCATGCATAAAAACTAGTTGTATAATGTACAAAATTGTGTACCAGCACTGAATAGAATTAAGGCCAGCTAATTGTATGTATTCTATTTCTTCCGCTTCCTCTTGCTCCTCCTGTTCCTACAAACAGAACCAATCATGCATAAAAACTAGTTGTATAATGTACAAAATTGTGTACCAGCACTGAATAGAATTAAGGCCAGCTAATTGTATGCAAAATCAAATCCAAATATCTGAAAAAACAGTATTCATAGAAATTTAACAAATGTAGCATAGAAATTCAATTTTTTGATGCATCTTTGGAACACAAGTTTAATTCAGCTGAAGACAAAGCATTAACCAAGTAATCTTAGAGAAATAAGTAGGAGAATGTTGCAAAGGTAATTTAAACAAAATATAAAACGGAGAAATCATATATATTTTTGTGAGCAGCTGAGTTCATCGAAAATTAGCTACGGATGCATAGAAAAATAACATCCTCACATGGGAGCAGTGCTTTGCATGCTGACATTGCAGGCCAGGAAGCACACCTTGCTGATGACGTGGCGAAACCCACCGGCACTCCTAGTGTCATAGCTCGCTCAAGCTCCCTAGAAGCCACACCCACTAGCCCTAGAAGCCATAGCTCCCTAGAAATTTCATGAGAACAAGTTTCTTTAAATCATCATGCACAAAAACCTTTTGTCATACAAACATACATACCACTATCACAATATTATGTGGTGGAAGCTCACAGGACTTGCAGTCGTCTAGCATCCACCGCATGCCTAAGCAAACTAGAGCCACGACCATCTACTCATAAAAAAAATGTCAGCTACATTAATACAAAAAAAATCATGACCAATGCTTGCATGTTTATATTGATGGCTTAAGAAGCATAAAAATCCAAAATAAATTGCATAGAAACATTGCATGCTTGCATTGTTGGCTCAAGAAGCATAAAAATCTAAAATGTATGGACATGTGCTCTAATAATGTGTAGAAATATGCTCCAGAAATTTATAGAAATTTATTTCAACAATATATAGAATACATATACCCTCATGAACGTTCAATTAAATTGAATAAAACATAAAATCCATGGCATAGAAATTTATCTCAAGCATCATATCAAGACTAGATTTTAACGTATAAAAACCTAACTCATGAAGCATAGGGCTAAAAATTAATATTTACAGTAAAATTAACAAGCATAGAAACCTATGCAAATAAATTGAACCGGTCACATATCCTTGAACCTGTATATATATACATTGAAATTAATAATTGATAGATGGAATAATCTCGTACGACCATAAGGTCTATACTGCATACATCATTGAAATATAGAATGATATGTTCCTAACTTTAAAACAAGAAGACATTATATTATGGGACTATTATATCCGACAAAGCATTGTAGTTATACTATTACATAGCTATTGACTGCCTAATTGGTACTCACCAACAATAGTACTCGAGCGGATGTGCAGAGCAGCAGTACCAATAGCTGGAGCCTGGAGGCAAGAGCAGCACTGCAGCAGTAGGCAGTAGTTGGAGGAAGGACCGATGGTGGTGGTCGCATCTCGCATGGAGCAGAGCAGCCGTCCAAGTCACACACGCCGGGGCCATGCATGGTCGTAGCGCTGCAGCACCATCGTCCACCATTGCCGCCCAGGCCCAATGTGCGCCGCTCCTGGCCATGGCGGTCATACGACATCCATACGGCAATAGTGCACAGGCACACTCCTTCACACGAAGCAAATCCTGAACACAATAGTCACCTAAGATCTTGTAAAACACTGGGCATCCAAACGACGGTAGTGTACAGGCACTCCACACGAAGCAAATAATTTTGTGGGGGTTGAACATTGGAAGCATGACATGAAAACTGAACCAAAATGAATCTGATGTTGTACTACACATAAAAATCAGACATGTACGGTATCTCAAATCGGATGCTGCAAATGTTATCTGACTAATAGATTCGTAAATTAACCATATGAATGAAAATGTTTATATCAGACACAGTAATACAGAGTAATGAGACAAACAGAGTAGCAGACTACTAGAAAAAGCTCACTACAGAAGCGCAGTGTAACAAATGCCCCAATTGATTAAACTGTGTACCATTGTACAACACCTAAACATGTCATAATCAATCAGATAGCAACCAATCAGGCTCCAATTGAATAATCCCAATGTTTAGATAACAACATCACAACAAAGTTGCAGCCTCTCGCAATCCAAAACAAGGAAGAGGTAGGTATGGTAGGTACGGTGGAGATAAAAGCGGAGCAACGAACCAACCTTCCAGATCCGGATGATGAACCCCCAATCGGTCTCAAGGACAGCAACGGAGAGCGAGAAGACGACGACATAGCACCGGAATATGCCCCTGAATATCTGCGGAAGGTAACCCAAACAAATCAACTCCCAGGTGGGTGACGACTGACAAGAAGGGAGGGGAAAGCAGCATTGGAACGGATGGAGCGAGCGGGGCAGGTCACGTTGGTTGAGCTCCCCGCCGGTTGAGGTCGATGTGCCGCCGTCGTCGGGGTTGGGGGTGCCCGCTGCAGGCCCCTGCCGCGTACCCGACGTCCCCGTCCGCCGAGCACCGTCGTAGCCGTCACACGCGTAGCCGCCGCAAGATCCAGGGCACCGCCGTGCACCCGACGTCGGCTCTCCCGGGCAAGGCCGAGCACGCTCCAGGGCCTCGCCGTCGTTGGCTCTCCAGGGCGTGAGCGCCAGCGCTGCAGGGGGTGGACGCGAACCAGGCCGGGGCGACCGGCTGGGCTCCGGTGGGGGCGGCGTGCAACGGGGGTGGCGGGCAGGGGTGGTGTGGGTCGTCGGGATTAGGGTTTAGTGGACATTTTTATAATGCAACCGTACTTACCACCACAACCGTAATATTTTTATAATGCAAACCGTAAAAGTGCTCATGTCATGAGATAGTACAAATACTTCCAAACTCTACCTTTCTCCCACTTCCACCCGCTTCAGGAAGCGGCGGCGGCGGCTCCCCCACACTCGCCTCCCCTCGCGATCCCACCGACGGCGTCCCCTGCATCCACCCTGATTTCCCTCTCTCCTTGCTCAGGTCTCCCGCATGGCACCAGAGGAAGGCGCCTCCTCTCCTGGCGGATCAGGTCATGCTCCTCACTAGCGTCACGATCTGTGGAGGTGCTACCTAAAGCCGTGGATCTGGTTCCCATCAGGTCTCCAGCGGCCGCGGGCCAAGGTGAGTTCCTCAATCCTCCATGTGGTTTGTGCTGTTGGCACCCTATCTTCATGTGCGCGACGGATCCATGCATGTAGAAAGCTAGTAGATCCAGTTCAAACGGGTGGTGACTATGTAGAAATAAAGCTAGTAGATCCAGTTCATACGGGTGGTGACGTATCTTGTACTGGACGACAGGGATCAGCTTCTAATCAATGGAGGCGGGGACTATTAGTTCCATTTTATCCCCATTATTTATCTGCTCTTCTGTCTTTTTGTTTATCTATTCTTTTCCTTCTTTTTTCTCCTATTGTTTATCTGTCATTTCTCTTCAGATCACATATCAGCAATGAGGCCGCAGCTTCTTCAGGTTGTTGATGCATCCACTTGTGGCATGGCAGCTCGGCTTGGGACGACGCAACAACTCAGCCGGCCAAGGTGACTGGATCCCAGTTGAGAATGCTATCATGATAGAGGTGTCCCCACGTGCTGGATCCGCTGTGGTTTTGTAGTGGCTAATTTTGTTTTTTTGTTCTCATGGATCTAATCCGATGTGTATGTATTACCATGCGTTGTATGTAATAGGTGATATGCTTAGCTGATTTTGAATTTACTACTCGACTACCCTACGTGCTTAGCTGAATCATGTTTAGTTATTGCGGCTTGCAAAGGAGTTACTATTGAGCGTTGTGTACAGAATTATCTTTTTTGTTTTTACATTTTTTTTTATTTTTGGATAGAAAATACACGATCCATAATAAGAACAAAAATCATCAGAAGAATACTCCTATCTCTGCTAGTCTTACTGCTGCTCTTGCTAGTACTTACTACTATCCAGGGGTTTTTGTTTCTGATGAATAGATGTTCAGTATTTTTTATTCTTGGCCGGATTTTTGTACACATTGAAATTTGCTTCCGTCAGTCTACCACTGCCTCAACGTCATTTTTTATTTTTAGAATTATTTGTTCTCTCATAAACATTGTTTCGTGTTTTTAATTGAAATATGAGTCGATTTAGTTCTAATAAGGTTACTAACTCGTGTTCACTACCGGAAAAATTCACTTTGCTGAGCGCAGCACTCTTTGCCGAGAGTTGTTTTTCGGGCGCTCGGTAAAGAGCTCTTTGCCGAGGGAAAAAAAAACGCTCGGCAAAAAATTTCTTTGCCGAGAGCAAAAAAAAAAAAAAAACCCTCGGCAAAGATTTTTTGCCGAGCGTTTTTTTTGGCACTCGGCAAAGAAATTTTTTGCCGAGGGTTTTTTATTGGCTCTCGGCAAAGAGCTCTTTGCCGAGTGTTTTTTTTACGCTCAGCAAAGCTAATTTTCAAATTACGTTTTGAAGCAGTAAATTAATCCAAATGAAAAAACTTTCAACTACAAAGTTGTTTAACATATCAAGATGAACAATTTTTGTTTTGGTCATTTCTTCATTTGATAAACTTAAAATAAATTCGTTCGCAAATCTTATATATCTCTCCGACAGTTTACGAAACTACAAGAGTGATATATAATGTTTGTGAATAATATTAGAACCACAATGTCGGATGCACAAATAGTCAAACAACCAAAATAAACTTTGTAGATCTTGACAAGTTAAGAATGTTTGTAGTTGATAACTTTTTAATTTGAAGTCATCTAGTTATACAAAACTGCGTTCGAATTTCAAAAATTAAAATTTGAATTTTTTAAAAT
Source organism: Coix lacryma-jobi var. lacryma-jobi (assembly GCA_009763385.1). Taxonomy (NCBI): domain Eukaryota; kingdom Viridiplantae; phylum Streptophyta; class Magnoliopsida; order Poales; family Poaceae; genus Coix; species Coix lacryma-jobi. Next base: position 35,427,930 of record CM019827.1, read on the forward strand.
ACCTCGGATGAAGAAATGACCAAAATGAAAGTTGTACATCTCAAAAAGTTATGAAACTTTGGTGTTCACAACCTTTTGATTTGAAATCATCTTGTTAATGAAAACTACGTTTCAAATTATTAAATTTAAAATTCAATTTTTTATAAACGACCTCAGATGGAAAAACTACCAAAATAAAAGTTATAGATCTCAAAAAGTTAGAAAACTTTGTAGTTGACAACTTTTTGATTTGAATTCATTTAGGGCCTCAAATAAGCAAGTTACACTCGGTTTAGTATAATATATAGGTAACCGAAACGAAGATGAAACGTATATGTGTGTAGTGCAGTGGTAGAGGAGGCTCCGCGCGAACGAGAGGTCGTGAGTTCGAATCCTGCTTACTGTGTTAGAAAAAATTGCGTGAGTTCGAATCCTGCTGACTGTGTTAGAAAAAATTGCGTGAAAAATAGAGGACTTGTGATTTCAAGGGAAACGGGTGGGAGCTACCCAGTGGGCCCTTCCCCGATTTAATAAAAAAAATTCCTATTTTTTTAGATTTTTTTCTTTTTTTTCTTTGCCGAGGGTTTTTCTTTGCCGAGAGTCACCTCAGCACTCGGCAAAGAGCCCTTTGTCGATCCATTTTTTGCCGTGTGAGCTTTGCCGAGTGCTGCACTCGGCAAAGCCTTTGCCGAGCGTAAAATGAGCTTTGCCAAGTGCCTTACGCACTCGGCAAAGAGGCCATGTCCGGTAGCTTGATGGTCTGTATTATCAGTAAAAGTAGCATGCTCTCAAAACTGACCAGAGCTTATTGACTCGTGAGCTTTGGCCAGAGCTACTCCCCAAACTGGCATGCTGCAGTCTGCTAATGCAGATAAGCATGGCATAGTGATACGTAGGCGACGAGTTCTTCTGTACAAGCAGGCATATCCCTGATACATGCATCTCCGAAGATCGAAGAAACTACCTAGCATGTTCATTGTTTCCTTATTAACTTGTAAACCTCGAGAAGAATATTGTAATGAATTTTACTACTACTTCACGATGTGGTACGATATGTGGAATTTTATTGAAATTTAGCTCAAATAATTTAGTCATTACATTTTTCAAAAGTTAAATAATTATTACTAAACATCATTTACACAATAAAAATCATTACAAAGTTTAATTTATTCCTATTACCAATAATAACCGGTATTGCTAATAAAAATGAATTAACAAAGGAGTAAATAAAGTAACTACATGCACTGATATCAAAGGACGATTTGACATGGCGATATAAATAATTTGATTTGTAGTACTGTAATGCATGGCAGGTGCTTTTGGCCTTTCGCAGCATACAATCAGCTTTTACGGTCATAGTTTTGCAGCATGCAAGAATCAACTTTTACTGTTAGAACTACTTCTACTCACTGCTATAGAGTGAAACATTTATGGTTCGGATCTGCAGAGGTGTGTTGGCTTTTATGGTTATGGTAGAGCTCGATTGCACATTGATGGTCATTTTACGGTTGCGGGGTCATTTTTCCAAGTTTTTATGGTTACATACTACTTTTATGGTTACAGACTGCAATTCTCTCAGAGTATTGCTGACAGCTCTAAATAGTATTTAGAGCGCAGCGCTCCAAATAGCGGGGTCATATATATATATATATATATATATATATATATATATATATATATATATATATATATATATATATATATATATATATATATATATATATATGTGTGTGTTCATGGTCACGGGCTAGACATATATAGTAGGAGTTTTTATATCCTCGGTCACGGCATGATGCCAATCGTGAGCATTTTCCCTGTCTTGCCGTTGGATGGCTGTCAGGCAGCGGAGCTGCGGTCCGACAAGTAGCTTGGACCTTGTCAGCTCTTTTGAGTTTTTCTTTTCTTTCTTTCTTGGTCTCTTAATGTGTTTCTCGTACTCTATACTCTGTGTTTTGCCTCTGGCAAGTTTTAATTTAATTCTGCAGTAGGGGTACGCCCCTCCTGTCTCCTTTCAAAGAAAAAACAAGGGTCTCTATATTTCCTATTCGTACATATCTATTCAGAAAGAATATATCTATATGTCATCGAGGTGACCTGTCATCTGATTTTTTTTCTCGCCTTTCTCCACAAGCTCGTCACGGCCGTTGCCCATCGCTCCTGCCTCCACCGTCGCCAGGGCTCCTAAACCGCCGAACCACCTTTTACTTTTCCTATCGCCTGGCCGGCCTATCTCCTCGACCGGCCCTTTCTAAGTCTGTCAGAGTTGGAGAAGAAGAGAGAGGCCAGATTTGGAAAGAAAAAATTTGAGTAAGTGGTTGCTACAAATTACCCAGGAAGAGGAACACTCTGGAGAATTATATACAACGGGTGAATCGCACCAAGCACAATCGCACGGTGATTTCTCTTTGGGTTGTTCATTTCATATAAGCATCTCTAAGGCGGCGCTCTTGCTATCTGCGCGCGTGCGTCAGGAGCAATGGCAACGCACGGGTGCTTAAACAACGTAGCGACGTGCGTGCGTCAGGAGCAATGGCAACACACGGGTGCTTAAACAACGTAGCGACGTGCGTGCGCTTGCACAGATACGAACGCATGTTCCTGCTATCCTTGATTCTCCTGTCTGGCTTTTTTGTAAAGCCCATTTAGTTTCTAGAGTCCAGTTTTCTCCTGTCTAGATTTGATGGCTTCTTTGTAAGGTTCATTTAGTTTCTAAAGTCCAGTTTTCTCCCATCTAGATTCGAGACCAATAGACCATTTTGAATTTTTACAAGATATTTTTTCTCTTTCGGGACAACGGGTTTGTGAGAGAAGAAAAGAGCGGGGGAATGGTTTAACATCTATAGAATAACTGTTATATCTATAAATTATAAGTGTACTGATAATATTTTTTTGAGGAATTCATATCAGGGCTACAATACATGTGAATTGTGATTCAATTGAGATGGAAGCTTTTCAAATGTAGCTACATAGTTCCAAATCTTGCATTTTTCTTCTTTCTCTAATCATCTTTTATGACCATGCTCATTCTGGTGGACCACATTCATGTGACAGCCCTGACTTGGCCAATGTGCATTTTTACAAAACATTAAAATTTCTTCGGTGACGGTCAACACCTCACGTCTTATCAGGTAAAAAATTTCCCTCCACAATTGTGAACAAAACAGACAATCGCCCTGGGTGGCTGGATCCAAAGAACAAGACAGATTTATGTGTCTTTTGGCAAGCTAACATATATAATTAATATTTTCCTTGCCAACTGCAGACCTTAACAAAACCAAAAATTCTGATCATTCAAGTGCGGCAAAGTTCCTTAATCCTAGAGTTTTAGGTAAGAGTTCTTACATGTCTAAAAGTTTTGTGGCCCACAAATGTCTGACAATTTTCTATTATTCCTGTTCTTCGTCAGAGTTCCACCATCCAATTGTTGCCTAATCGCTGGCGAAGCATCAGGAACAATACAATTCATATTTTGGCGGCCTGCTGTCTCTTAGCAAATTTGCATCCCTATGAAGTCATACTTTGTTGCAGAAATTGATTGGAATTGTATCAAGCATGTTATCCAATCCAGTACTACGATTTGCAACCGTCAGCGGGCTGTTTTAGCAGATTCATGCACTGAGTTCTGCACATTGGCGGATCCAGGGGGATTTTAGCTAAAATTAGCCTATTTTTTCTTTAAATTAGTCCAAAATCTTCCGCGGGCTAGAAAAATAATGGAAAATTCAGTCCAAATCACTTTAAAGTCTACCAAAAACCTCTCGTGGGCAAAAAATACAAGGAGAATTTTGGTCCAAACTTGTCTCTATGTATTTAGTCTCCCTCGTAGACCGATTCTGGATCCGCCACTGGTTCTGCACGTCATCTGATGTGCACCGAAAGTTCTGTAGTAGTGATATTAAACTGTAGGTACTTTTGTGTTCATCTCAACACTGAGTACAATATGCTCCAGTAATGCTGAATTACATAACAATTGTATGCAACTCCCAAGAGAACTACCATACCGCAGCGAAGTGTAGGGCACCATCTGTAACTAATTTTACTAATCTTTTTTGTTTCATGTATAATCATATGATGTACTTATAATCCTGATTTGCTGGTCCGTGGGAAGCACGCGGTACATGCTAGTATACTCTAACATTTCTAAGAGCAACTCCAACGGTTTTGCAAATAGGCTTCACATTCTTGTTTTTGCAAAAAAGTCTTAAAATCTCATTTCCAACGGTTTGACAAATGAACTTGACATTTTTGTTAACTTGGCAAAATCCTAGGATAGACTCCCATATATGCAAGCTTGCGATGGGCTTTGCATTCCTGCTCGCGTGCTACTTCTGTGTGGTCTTTCCTCCCACGTCGTCGGTCTCCTTCCACTTTTGGGTTTTGGCAAGTCAATTTTGTCAAACCGTTGGAGATAACTTTTTTCTGCTCCTCATATTATTTTGAGAATTGACAACCTCCATATTTTGTCAAACTAAAAATACAAAACTGTTGGAGTTGCTCTAAAGTCACAAACAACAAGAGTGGTTGTAAGCCCACACGAGCTGAACAGTTCCATTATTATGCGGCGGCATAGCCACCATCAAGCCCCCCTAGTCGTCGTCATACAGATGTAAGGATCTAACCAGCTCATACCACGCAAAAGGCAATGTCTCCGACCTTTGCCCATCTAGCCTAACTTTGCAGGTCATCACCTTGAGAGGGAAAAAGTCACCGGCGGCCTGGCGGCTACCGGTATTGCCAAAGATGGTCACGTCGATGTCGAGCTCCATGTTCCCCGACCGCCACTCCGACGCCATGCGGTCGCGGAGGTGCATCGGCAGCCCCACCCCGCCGCCCCTAGCCACCACCTCGACGTCCTTGCCCCGTCGCTTCTCCGCGCAGTCCCACGGCTCCGCGCGAGCCCAGCCTAGCGCCACGCCCGCGTACGCGACCACCACGTCCGCCCGGTCGACGCACGTCCTGTTCATCCGGAGCGCGACGTCGAACGCCGGCGAGACCACGCGGCCGGGGCTGCCGGGGTCGATGCCGTCGTAGCCGGCGAGGGCGACCGAGAAGGACGGGCTGTCGAGGACTTGCACGTGCCAGTAGACGACACCCCACAGCACCAGTAGCGCTATCGCGATACACATCGCTGTAAACGTTAGGGTGAAGACGCGGTCCTCGACGCTCATGCGCGACCAGCGGCTGGGTGCCCTGTATCCCCAGACCGGCGGTGCCTCGTCGTCTCGCGGATTGGCGAAGATGGCGTGGTAGTCCAAGGCCGGCGCCGCCTCATCTACGTCGTCGTCGTCGGCGGCGCCAAGACCCATATTGCTTGGTCCGACGGAGAAATCAACTGGGTGGAACGATCGATCGATCGATCGACGACGCGGACAAGGTGAGATGCAACGAGAATTAATCAAGAAGCAAGCAGCACCTCAATTATTAATTTATTAGTATATCTCAAGAGTCACGACCGTGCGTTACTGTGAAACGTACGCACGTGATCGATCCAGCGCCGAACCGCTAGTACTACGAGTAGAACACGTACGTTCTCGGTTCTCCGATCCGTATTAATAATTATACGATGGAACGAGGGGGAGTGTACAAAGCCTGGTATCGTCGACTCGTCGGCCGGGTTTTGATCTCCCTCGTGTACGTGCAGTGCAGCATCGATCGATCGATCGGCCGTCGACGTGCACCGCAATGGAACACTACCGATCTCTGAACGAATCGTCCATGGGCACCGACGACGCCATCGTCGTCGACAACTGGTGGACACGTCTCCTGCGGAGGAATCCTAACGCCCGGCTGGCGGTGATCCCGGCGAGTTCTGGTGGGAGCCTCGCTGCTCTTCCTCTGCTGGCAGATCTACAGCCCTCCCGAGTTCTGGGTGACCGTGTCAAGACCGCAAGGCCTGGAGCCGAGCAATCGCGCGGCGGAGGGCGCGCCCGCCACGTTCGACGTCACGCTCCGCGCCAAGAACCGCAACGTGTGGGCGCACTGCTTCAAGCCGGGGGCCGCGGTGGTGGCGTACGCGGGCGTCCCGCTGGCGCGCGCCGACCTCCCGAGGTTCTGCGTGCCGGGGATGGGCGGCGTCGCCAAGGTGCGCTTCGTCGCCGCGGGCGGCGGGCTGGGGATGCCCGAGTCGCTGTACGAGAGCCTGGAGGCCCAGCGCGGGAGGCGGGAGCGTGTCCAGCTGACGGTACGCGTGAGGCTGGACGACGACCGCCTGCTGCCGCGCCACGTACCGGACGCCTCGCGCTTGCTGCTGGTCTGGTGCCAGGCGGCCATGCTGATGGACGGCCACCGCCCGAGCGGGCCGTCACGTTGCACGGAATTCCAAATGTGGTAAACCTGCAGTGTGAGAACGTTGGCCCCTTTTCGATCGTGGATGCGCCACCGTGGTCCAGTCTACTCGGCAACTGATAACTCGTCATAGAAGTTGAGGATTTTCCTTCTCGTGAATCGAGTGTCGTTATCGTTGAGGGCGTCCGCAATGTTAGTTCAAATCGCTACTTACAAATAGCTAGCTAGATGAGACATATAAATAAATACTATTTTGATGACGCAACTTACAAAAGTAGCATTCTTATTGGTTATCAAGGAGAGAGATCAAATAGCTAGCTATTGGGAAGTCGCTAGCTATTTGATCTCTCTCCTCGATAGCCAATAAAAGTGTTACCTTTATATTATTTTTATACGTCATCTCGCTAGCTATTTGTAAAGTACTATTGAGAGTCAATAGAATTCCTCCTCGCTAGCTATTTGACAACCATTGCGGATGGCCTGATGATGTAGTTTGGTACTCCGTACGTTTTTTTTTACAGTAAACGACTTTATTTCAACAGCATAAAGCCGAAAGCTGTTAGACCATGCCCAACGCTACAGCGTGGCTTGTAGCCCCATAGTACATATCGACATTGTACCTCCACGTCAACCGAAGGAGTGGCTTCGCATGTTGTCATATTATCCTGCAGAGGTACCCACGGCCTCATCTGACATAAAGCACGAGCTACTACTTGGACGCGCGTTGTAAACTTGTAGCCACCAGCAATTCTGTGTTTTTGCAAGAACGAAAGGATCTCCCTGACAGAAAGAGAGCGCCTCCACTAAACAACGAACGTTCACCAGATTCAAATGTGGCGAACAATCAGACAGTTCCCGTAACTTTCCTTTTTTGGCAAAAAAAATTCCGCAACTTTCCTTTTTTGGAAATTTTTTTATTTTTAGAAAAAAAATCATAATTTTGTTTGAAAGCTATAAAGTTATATGTATAACTTATATGTAGAACTTATAAGGATAAGTTATATGAAAAATATGAAAACACAAGAGTTATGAAATATAACTTATTTATGTACAACTTATTTTTTCGCATAATTATATATGTTTTGATTTTTTTTCTAGAACATATAACTTATGCAAGACACTTAAAAACTGAGGAGGAGTTATGAAACACAACTTATTTACATGTTGTTGTTTTGGGATTGAGACCCCAAAACAGCAGGTTGTCGCACGAGCTAAAGAACGGAGCGAAAGCGTAAGTAGACGGAAGAAAGTGAAGAGCTCAGTCAAATGAACAGTGTTGTCCCCCTCCCCCTGGGAGTACGGGAGCCCTTTATACCATTCAAATTCGTTTGAAAGTACATGAATGCCCTTCCAACTACTCCTGATTGTAATTACAAAAATGCCGTATCCAAACGCCTCGCGGCCTTTGTCGCGTCCTTCTGCTCGAGGGGTGTGGTCGTCATTCCGCCTCCCGGCTGGCTCGGAGCTGCCTGGGCCCCCCTCCGTAGACGATGGGCCCACTCCTCGCGACAAAGACCCTCGACGCTCCGCGAAAACCTGCAGAAAGCAAACGAGGACACGGACAGCGCAAGCTCATTTCGAGCGAAATCCTTTGGAAATCGTCCGCGGCTTGCTTCGCGCGAAAGCGCGATCGGCGATCCCGCCCGCTCGATTACGCGTCTTTCGCGCGAGAGGTCCGTCACGGCCCAAGGCTTGGGCCGTCTACTGACCATCCGCGCGAATGCGACAGCTCAAGCTCCCCATCCACGCGGAAGGGCCACTTCCGCCTATAAACGACCATCTCTCCGAAAGCATTCGTGCGAAAGCGAAGCTTCGCCCGGCCGACGTTTTCGCGCGGAAACCTCACTTCCTGTCCGGCTAGCGGTCCGGGGGTGCCGGCGCCGTGGGTATCGCCCCAACAATAGCCCCTCACGGTCGAATCTTGTAAGCCAGCGAAGTTCGACCGTGCTTAACCGTAAGGCGCCCACGCCCGCCCGCGAAAGGATGAGGAAAGCTGGAGGCGGTTTTCGCTCGTCCTTGAAGCTTTTTAGCTTTTTTGTCCTGTTTATTTTTCTTTATTGCCATTTGCGCATACGGTTTTGCGGGCCTGGCGGTCGGCTCGAGTTTTGAGGCTTAACGACTTGTTGCTCCTCGTGACGCGCGCCTTGCCGTTCACACTTAGGGGCGACTGTTCGAGTTTCGAGACGCGACGGTTACCTTTTTCTGTGACTTCTTGGGTCTCGTGCCCGCTCGCGTGCTTGTATATATAAAGGGGGATAGCCCATGGATGACGAGTTACGCGTTGGTTGCCTCCACGCTCTTGTCGGCTTACATCTTGCCTTCGCGGAGTTTTGTTTCTTTCGACTTCCTCAAACTTTCGAACCTTCGGTTTCGCCTTGCGCCTTCGCTTACTCGGTAAGTTGACTCTCTTCGATGAGCTGAAGTTATGCTTTCACTTGCCTTAGCAGTTTATGTTTTCTAGGTTTGCGCTTTTTTGCTTTCTTGTTCATTATTTCCTCGCTTTTCGCCGCCGTGGTAGATGGTGTCCACGAGTTCGTCTTCATCTACTTCCGGTTCTTCTAGCGAAAGCTCGAGCACCTCGTTGAGCGATACCAACTCAGCGGCGCGGGAACCCAGTCAGATGGTGTCTATCGGGTCCGGGATCGCTGAAGCACGCATGGAACCCCAGTCTGAGGGCGAAAACTCGGATGCGGGAGAATCATCATCGATTTCAATTCCGGACGATTGTTCCTTCTATGTTGGCTGCTCGCGTGTGACCCCTTCGGTTTTACGGAGTTACGCTGACAAAGGGATCTTCACAGAGCACGTGTTTTCTCTTTGCCGCGCCCCTGGGGACGAGGCGATTCTGATGCCCCGGCCGTACGAGGCCATAGTATTTCGCGATTACTTCATCGCTGGACTGGACTTTCCGTTGGAGCGGTTTGTCGCCGAGGTGCTTGACACTTTCGAAATTCAGATTCACCAGCTCACACCTAACGCGTTTTCGCGATTAAGCGTTTTCGCTATGGCTTTGAAGATGATGGGACACCGACCACGAGCTGATGTTTTCGTTAAGTTCTACGATATTCATCGCCGCCGCAGCCAACTGACTGATTCCTTTATTAAGAAGAGGCTGTAGAGCGAGATTGGGTCTATGAATTTTGTTCCTCGCAAGGCCAGAGGCAATGTTTCTATTTCGCCTACATATAAGAACAAGTGGCCGCAATGGTCGGATTTTTGGTTTTACGTTCGCGTCTGCTCGAATGATGCCGTTCGAGAAGCCAAGCGAAAACACCTTGGCAAGGCCTCTTCTCTTTCATCCAAGTTGGAAGAAAATAGTGGGGTCCATGCACGGCCCGCCGCTCTAATGGACGACGAAGGTATCAGCTGTGCAGACGCTCTTGCCCTTACCTCCCGCTACCAGATTAGTCGGGATCTTGTTGAGGAATGGGTGAGCATAGGACAAAACCCCCTCTGCTCCGATATGGAGTTCGGAGATTTCGTTGTTCGAAACGGGTACTGCGGGCCGACACTCATGATTGAACGACCCGCTGACTTTGGTGACGACGCCTCTTATGTGAGCCACGTCGAAAAGGAGGCAAACAAGATTTGCGGCCCTTATCTGACGAAAGAAAGCCAATTCAAGCTTAATTCTATTGGGGGTCGGAAACGCCTGAACAGGGCTTTCGACGCGATGGGGGTTTCTTACGGGGAGCGCCCTTTGCCCGCGGACAGTGACGCCGGTGGTGTTGACGCGAAAGGCAAAAAATTTGTGAGCAGTCGCGCCAAGGTTGGGGCTAAACGCAAGCCTAAGGAGCCCGGGGATATTCGCTTGGGGCGGTCGACCTCGAAACCGCCGGGCGAAGTTGGCAGTAGGCCCTCGGGACAAGTTCTCAAGTTCGTTCCTCCGGGGAACGCTGAGGTAGCGAAAACAGCGTTCGCTGCTAAGTTAAACTGAGCATCTTGCCTTGCCTTGGTGTTATGCGTGGGTTCCTTAATTAACTTTCTCCTGCACTTTTCAGGTTTCGCCGACATCTGCATTCATGGGATCCCGCAAAGCTGCGGTGGCCACTTTCTTCGACGAAGATGTGTCGGATATGCCAGCGGTCGTGAAGCCTTGGGTTCGAAAGCCCATCCGGCCCGAAGACGAGGGTGAAACGAAGCGTGCCCGCGCCACATCAGCAGCCGTGCCCGCTCGCGCCCCGATGAAGGTACCGGCGGAAACTTCCACCGGTAAAGGTAAGAGCAGGTTCTATCGCGAATGCGTCCGCTTGACCCAAGCCATGGTCGATAACCAATTGCTGGGTCACGGCCGGTTGGTGCTTGACTCTCGACCTGGGGACTACGAGAACCCTCAGTTTTACACTGGTGCAAGCTCTTCGAGCGAAATGGACGAAGCGTGGGAGGAATCTTACAGGATCGCTCGTTCTTTGGGTGTAGCTTCCGAGTCCCAGCTTGCATGCCGTTTCCACAGTCGCCGGGTGGGAATTTTACCAGCCGCGTCTGACGAAGCGGTGAAATTTATTGAGTTCGCCGATAAGGCTTTCGTCGCCCCGGAAGTCGAGCGCGACCTTCTTTCCGTTGAAGATCAAGCGCTAGGAGAAGCGATGTCGTTCCACCTTGCCAGTGTGAGTGTTTGTGCAGCTTTCGCTTGCGTTATTAGTTTATTTTCACCCTTGCTTAACTGCATCTGTTGCCTATCCCATTTTTCAATTATAGGCACTGCTGATCGCACGGAGCCGGGGCCGCCGGCAAGATCTCGTCAGCCGGGAAACCGATACTCAGCGGCATGAAGTGGAGCGCCGGTTGAAGAGCTTGGAGGAATCGAACGAAAGCCTGAAGAAAAAGGCTGAGGAGGAGAAAGAGGCTTGCCGCGCTCTTCAGCGCGAAAACGAGCAACTAAAGAAAGAGCTTGCTGGGTTGAAGTCTGCTGCGGGCGATAAGGACAAATGAACCCTCGCTACCGCTTCTGATCTGGCTGCCCGCTACCGCCGCGCGTTGCAATATCTTGGCGTGCACTCCAGCGGTCCAGGCGAAAGCACGGCTGATGCCTCGTTCGCTTGGCTTGGAACTGAAATTGACTCGCTGGAGGGATATGTTTCGCTTTCGCGAGACTATGCCGCCGCGGCGGGTATAAAAGCCATAGGACACAGTCTTGTTGACGCAGGTTGTACGCACATGCTTGACTTGCATGTGAAGGACGTCGATTCGTACTGGCGTTCCCCGAGTGAGGCGAAAGCGCTAGGTGTGAAATTCTTCGAAGAGTTCTGGCTGGCGGGGGGCAACGACATGGCGCTGATTCAGTCGGCCGTGAGCCGTGGCAAGGTTCGGGACACTTTCGTACTTCGTACTTCGCGGTACTTTTCACACTTTTTGTTTTTCTTTGTGCTTTTTTGATGTCTCCCTTCTGCTGTCATAGACTTCGGAGGAGCGGGCGCAGATCAAGCAAGCATTCGCCGCTTACATTGTGGAGCACCGGAGGCGTGAGGCCGAACGGGACGTGGAAAGGGCCATCGGGTCGACTCCTGCTGAAAATCCCGAAAGCTCCACTGCCGGAGCGCCGCGTGCTGGCGAGGAAGCTCACGATGGGGTAGTCTGAGTTTTGTTGAAGTCTGGAAGTTTTTGTGTAATTTTCTGGAGCGAAATGAATGCTATGGACTTGTAATGCGGTTATTGAACCTTTAGTACTGTTGTGAATCAGGTTTCAGATGCGGGAACTGCGGAGGTTCTCGACGTCTGCCCTTTAATGATTAAATTCAGCAATTTGTATGTTGGCGGCGATTTGTGGCGGAGTTTTCATGCGAAGTTTCCTACGGCAACGCTTTCGTCTTACTTGAGAAAGCGCGCCAACAAGCTTCGCCGGACCGAGGAAAAACTTTGGGAATTTTATGAGCATTTTGACCGCCGGGAGCTGGAAGTGCGGCGGAAGCGGCGAAACGACTCCCGCGCGAACTTAGCTGCTTCCGGGGAGACAACCGTGAAAGAGGAGCCAGAGGACTTTTCGTTTTCTCCCGACTCCCGTCGGTTTAGTATGTTGCTCTGCGGGGCTGGTGGGTCTTAGATTCGCTTTAGCGGGCTTTTCTTTTTATTTTGGGAAATTGTAAGTTTCGCGGTAATAAAGAAACAGGGCTTCGTCATTGGTTTCAGTTGTTGCTTTTCCTTTGTATCGCGGGTGACGTTTCTCGGTTACCACGCGCCGCTTTGCCCATTCGAATTTAGTACATTTAAATGAACCGGCTTTCGAAGCGATTCCGTCAGTCTTGAGCCGGATTATGTCTATATTGCCTACATAGGCCAAGGCCGGTAGTGACGACGTATCGACCTTCACACGCTGTGAGGGGGGGAATACGTTTTTTCCCGCGCAAGAACGCTTTCGCCTCAGCCCTCTCGGTTATTGCCTGACTCGCCCGCCCCTTACGTACTCAGACGAGGGTGCTTTCGATGCGAGCCCCTCGGCCGATAGTGAAAACTCGCCTGCCCCCACACACTTAGACGAGGGGCAGTGGCATCCGCGCGAGGGTGCTTTCGACGCGAGCCCCTGAGCCGATAATGAAAACGCGCCCGCCCCCACACACTTAGACGAGGGGCGGTGGCATCCGCGCGAGGGTGCTCTCGATGCGAGCCCCTCGGCCGACAGTAAAAACGCGCCCGCCCCCACACACTTTAGACGAGGGGCGGTAGCATTCGCGCGAGGGTGCTTTCGGTGCGAGCCCCTCGGCCGATAGTAAAAACGCGCCCGCCCCCACACACTTTAGACGAGGGGCGGTAGCATTCGCGCGAGGGTGCTTTCGGTGCGAGCCCCTCGGCCGATAGTAAAAACGTGCCCGCCCCCACACACTTTAGACGAGGGGCGGTAGCATTCGCGCGAGGGTGCTTTCGGTGCGAGCCCCTCGGCCGATAGTAAAAACGCGCCCACCCCCACACACTTTAGACGAGGGGCGGTAGCATTCGCGCAAGGGTGCTTTCGGTGCGAGCCCCTCGGCTAATAGTAAAAATGCGGCCGCCCCAAAAACGCGCCCGCCCCCACACACTTTAGACGAGGGGCGGTAGCATTCGCGCGAGGGTGCTTTCGATGCGAGCCCCTCGGCTGACAGTAAAAACTCGCCCGCCCCCACACACTTTAGACGAGGGATGGTAGCATTCGCGCGAGGGTGCTTTCGGTGCGAGCCCCTCGGCCGATAGTAAAAACGCGTCCGCCCCCACACACTTTAGACGAGGGGCGGTAGCATTCACGCGAGGGTGCTTTCGGTGCGAGCCCCTCGATCGATAGTAAAAACGCGCTCGCCCTCACACACTTTAGATGAGGGGCGGTAGCATTCGCGCGAGGGTGCTTTCGGTGCGAGCCCCTCGGCCGATAGTAAAAACGCGCCCGCCCCCACACACTTTAGACGAGGGGCGGTAGCGTTCGCGCGAGGGCGCTTTCGGTGCGAGCCCCTCGGCCGACAGTAAAAACGCGCCCGCCCCCACACACTTTAGACGAGGGGCGGTAGCATTCGCGCGAGGGTGCTTTCGGTGCGAGCCCCTCGGCCGATAGTAAAAACGCGCCCGCCCCCACACACTTTAGACGAGGGGCGGTAGCTTTCGCGCGAGGGTGCTTTCGATGCGAGCCCCTCGTCCGGTAGGCAGCGAGATTGGGTGATAGCGGTCTGCTGAAGTTGGGGAAATGGATTGACGAAAGTGCCTTTACATAGTGCCGAGGGGAGGTTTACAACCGGCTATAACTACGACATTGCTCTTATTGTCATCCGGCAACGTGCGCGGCCTGGTTCATCTCCTAGCCGTAGTTTGAGATGGGATTGCCTCTCAAAGGGACTCTCGCCTATAGTTACTGGATTGGTGACGATAGGTGGACGCGATGCCGATGACACAATCATCAAAGCGAAAGCGTGGCTCCTGATGCTTCCTATTCGCATTTTTGCTAATGAGCCGACTGCCTGGGACTAACATTTTGCAGAGACTCGGCAGTTTTGGATGGTTGGGAGGCTTGCACCCTGGTGTCTATTTATATTGCCTTACCCTTGTTGCGGGGGGACTGCATTTACTCCCTTGGCTGTACTTGTGGGCGTTTGGTAGGTGAAAAGTTAGTATGGAATTTATGCTCTTTGCGGCTACTGGGGCCTGCCAGCTGTCCTTGTCGCCTGGCAAGGGCTGCTCGACTTGCTTGCTGGCTTTCGTTCCGCCCTCTCGTTTGGTTGGAGGGTCGGTTTTCACATAGCCTGCAGGCTTTCGTTCCGCCCTCTCGTTTTATCGGAGGGTCGGTTTTTACATAGCCCGCAGGCTTTCGTTCCGCCCTCGCGTTTTGTCGGAGGGTCGGTTTTCACATAGCCCGCAGGCTTTCGTTCCGCCCTCTCATTTTGTCGGAGGGTCGGTTTTTACATAGCCCGCAGGCTTTCGTTCCGCCCTCGCGTTTTGTCGGAGGGTCGGTTTTCACATAGCCCGCAGGCTTTCGTTCCGCCCTCACGTTTTGTCGGAGGGTCGGTTTTCACATAGCCCGCAGGCTTTCGAGATTCTCGGTGGATGTGAAGGGTCTCTTTCGCCCTACCTCCCTGACATTCTCTTTTCATCACATTTTAATGACGAATGTCTCAACCTTATGTTTGGTTGACTTCGTCTTTTACCGAGTCATGCGATATTATATTTTTTTGGGGGAATTACGTTTACTTTCGCAATGTAGCGGTTACATTCGGCTGCCTCGTTAAAAAACATCGCACCCCGATGAAGGGCTTCCCCGGCGAGGAAAAAGAGTGCAGCCGACTTTTGATTACAAAAATGGTGAAAGAGGGAAAAGAATTTTACATCAAAGTTCAAAAAGATGAATTACGGGTAGAAACGGCGCAGATTGCTCGTGTTCCATGTGTGGGCTGATTCTTCGCCCTTGTCATTCAACAACCGGAATACACCGGGTGCTGCCATGCTTGCCACGATGAAGGGGCCTTGCCATTGCGATTGCAGCTTACCTTTCTTGTCTGGCTGCCGAATGGTGACCATGTCTCCAGGCTTGATATCCTTTCGGACTATCGTCTTGTCCCTGTGATGCTTCATTTCGGCATGGTACTTCTCGAGATTATCTGCAGCTTGCAGTCTTATTTCTTCGATAGTGTCGAGTTCGAGGTGTCTTTGCTCTTGAGTAGTTGGGGCCATTTCTGTTCGGAAGGAGCCCAGCTTTACCTCTTCCGAGGTGACTGCTTCCTCGCCGTAAAGTAACCTGAACGGGGTGAAGCCGGTAGCTCTGGACCGTGAGATGTTGTGTCCCCATACAACCGTTGTTAAGGTGTTGGCCCACTTGCCTTTCGGCGAGTCGTACAAGGTTTTTGAAATTGCCGAGAAGATTAGGCCATTCGCTCTCTCGACAGCCCCGTTTGCCTGCAGGTAATTTACTGAGGCGAAGTTAAGCTTTATGCTGAGTTCATCACAGAAACTCCTGAATTCGGCGCAATCGAACTGCTTCCCATTGTCGCAGGTGATGAATGACAGAATATCGAAATGACAGATTATCCTCTGCCAGACGAATTTGGTTAAGGAGGTGGAAGTTATGCTAGCGAGGGCCTTCGCTTCCACCCACTTGGTGAAATACTCGAGAGCAACTGCTGCGAAACGCAGGTTGCCCGGAGCTGCCGGTAGCGGGCCGACTATGTCGATGCCCCATCTCTGCAAGGGCCAGGTCGGTACTATCGGCGTGGTTTCATTTGCTGGGGCTTTCTGGTTTTTGGCGAACATCTGGCAACCTTTGCAACATTTGACCAGCTCCTTGGCGTCTGACGCGGCGGAAGGCCAGTAAAATCCCTGCCTCATTGCTTTGTGCGCTATCTCGTGGGGCCCTCTGTGCGCTCCGCACATTCCGGCATGCATTTCTTCGAGTAGCTGAATGCCCTCACGCTTGCTTATGCATTTCAGAAGGGGGGCTGCTATCCCATTTTTGAACAGCTGCTCTCCGATGATTGAATAATCTTTCGCTCTGCTGGCCATCCTTTCGGCGTCCTTTCTAGACTCTGGCTCGTATGTTCCAGCTACGTAAGCGAATATCTGCGACCTCCAGTCATCACTGGCGATAGCATGCACCGAACTTGGATGATCTTCCTCTTGTTTCATAGCTTTGGCCGAAAGGACTTGGTAGAACACGTCTGGTGGTAATGACAAATTTTGTGCTGCGGCTTTGGCCAGTTCGTCTGCCTCTGTGTTTTCGGCCCTTGGAATGTGACGTAAGGTGAAACCTGTGAAATACTTCTCCATTCTTCTGATTGCTGCCAGATACTTGGCTAGCTCTGGTTCTCTTGCTGTAAAATCCTTTTCGGCGTGACCAACAACGACTTGGGAATCTGACTTGACTATGCATCTTCTCGCTCCGATTGCTCGGAGCTTTCGTAATCCCAGAAGCACAGCTTCATATTCGGCGGTGTTGTTGG
The DNA here is from genome assembly GCA_009763385.1 of Coix lacryma-jobi var. lacryma-jobi. NCBI lineage: Eukaryota > Viridiplantae > Streptophyta > Magnoliopsida > Poales > Poaceae > Coix > Coix lacryma-jobi. The sequence continues at coordinate 35,444,576 of CM019827.1, forward strand.
TTGTGAGGAATTGCAGCCTTGCGGCAAATCTGACCTTTGGTCCTTTCGGTGGTGTTAGGATCGTCGAGATTCCGGCTCCAGCCATTCCCCATGCGCCATCAAAATTTATTGTCCACACGGGCTCTTCGAATTCGAGAGTTGTGTCAAAAGCTGCGGGAGTCCAGTCTGCTATGAAATCCGCTAATGCTTGCGATTTGATTGCGGACCGGTGCTGGAAGTCAATCACATATTCGTTTAGCTCTGCCGCCCATTTGCCAATTCGGCTGATAGCCTCGTTGTTGCGGAACAAAGCCTCCAATGGTTGGGCCGATAGGACTATGATGTGATGAGACTGAAAATAATGTTTTAGCTTCCTAGAGGCCATCACCACTGTGTATGCTATTTTTTCCAATTCAGAATAATTCAACTTTGCTCCTGACAGTGCCTCAGAGACGAAATAGATCGGGAACTGCGTCATTTTGTTTTCATGCTCTTTCTCTTCTACCAGAACTGCGCTTACGGTAGTGTGAGATGCTGTAAGATACAACAAGAGCGTTGCTTCCGACGATGGTTTGGATAACGTGGTTAGCCTTGTCAGGTACTCCTTTAGCTGCTGGAAAGCCTGCCGCTGCTCTTCCCCCCAACCAAAAGGGTCGGAGCTACGCAGAGTTCTAAAGAAGGGCAACCATTTTTCGGCGGACCTTGCGATAAATCTGTTCAAAGAAGCCAGCCTTCCTGTCAACTTCTGCACTTGCTTTCGGCTCGAGGGCGGTTGCATGTTGATGATCGCCGATATTTTGTCGGGATTGGCTTCAATTCCCCTTGCCGACACCAAACAACCAAGGAGCTTGTCTTTCTTGATGCCGAAAATGCACTTGTCAGGGTTGAGCTTCAAGCCGCTTTTTCGGAGGTTGCCGAAAGTCTCGAGTAAGTCTGCTTGATGGTCTTCTTGCCTGTCACTTTTGACCACTATATCATCAACGTAAGCCAACAAGTTTTTCTTCTGCTTCTGGTTTTCGAAAACCTTGTCAGTCATCCGAGAGAAGGTTGGGCCTGCGTTCCGCAGCCCTTCCGGCATCCGCCGATAGCAATATGTGCCTGTTGGGGTGATGAAACTGGTTTTTTCCTCATCGTCGGGATGGAGCCATATCTGGTGATAACCTGAAAAACAATCTAGCAAACTCATTATTTCACAACCAGCTGCAACATCGACGAGCTTGTCAATGCGAGGCAAAGGATACGGATCCTTCGGGCAGCATTTGTTGAGGTCGGTAAAATCGACGCACATTCGCCACTTTCCATTCTTCTTTTTTACCAAGACGACATTCGCCAGCCATTCGGGGTACTGGACTGGTCGGATTACTCCCGCATCGAGTAATCTCTGCACTTCGGCTTTCGCCGCATCTGCCCTTTCGTTTGACATCTTTCTCAGCTTTTGCTTCCTGGGCTTAGCGCCGCTTGCGACGTTCAAACTGTGCTGGGCGAGATCTCTGCTAACGCCTTGCAAGTCGTTTGCTGACCAAGCGAAAATGTCATCGTTGTTCGTGAGGAAAGATGCCAGAACGTTCCTTTCTTCTTCCGGCATACTTGAGCCAATATGCACAGTCCTTTCGGGCCTGGAGGCCGCGAGCGAAATCCTCACCGTTTCTTCGGCTGCCCCGACCTTACACTCTGGCGAGTTGGCAATGGCTTGCTCTTCGGTAGTTGGCTGCCTTTCGTCTTTCTTTGCCACTTCATTTATGAGGCTGTAACCTGGAGTTGGCCTGCCTTCTATTCTTTTGGAGGCTTGCTGATCTCCGTGCACGGTGATAATGCCGAAAGGGGATGGCATTTTCATGCACAAGTAACTTTGCTTGATTATGACATTGAACTTGTTGGTGAAACCTCTGCCGAAAATGGCGGTGTATGGGTAGTCCATGTTAACTATGTCGAACGTCACCATTTCGGTGCGCACTCTTTCTTCCTCGGTGAAAGATACCGGGGTTTGTTTCTTGCCGATAGCGTCGATCTTTCTTCCTCCGAAACCGTACAAGGAATTGCCGGCGGGGTCCAAACTGCGCCTGTCCATTCCCATTGCTTCGAAAGCTTTGACGAACAAGATGTCTGCTGAGCTTCCGGTGTCAATCAAAATGTTATGCAAGGTGAAACCGACCACATTGGCCGTGGCGACGAAAGCGTCACAATGCGAAAAATCGCGAACTTTGAAATCTGACTCATCGAAACATATCGGCGCTAGCGACCAAGCTGGCCTGTTCAGCGGAAGCCTTGGTGATACCGTCTGGACCCTTCGATGATAGTCCTTTCTTGCCCTTTTACTTTCGTGTTCCAGGTTGGATCCGCCCGTGATGGCGAAAATGTGGCCTCGTGATGGAAGAATGTTGTTGATTGCGTTAGTTTCGTTTTCTATCTCCTGCCCCTGCTGGTAGCTGGGTTGTGCTTGCTGCCCCTGGGGTTGGGCTTGAGCCAGAAGCGCTGGTGGTGGTGTTGGCTGGCGCTGGTAGTGCATAGGTGACAAAACTGCCACTGACTGGGGCGCAAAGACCGGGAACTGGTAACCCTGATATGCCGAATTGTACCAATGTAAATTTTGGGGAGACATGTACTGCGGGGGATGCATAGGCGTGCTTGCGTAGTTGCCGCACGCTAACGCCCCTGCTGCCGGGTCTTGCGAGTTGTGAAAAACATGCTTGGAGCTTTCGGCAGAAGCTGATGCTTGATCCTTGTCTTTTAGCTCTTTCGCCATCTTGCTATATTTGCAGTCTCGGGTGGTATGGCCGAAATTGCCGTCGCAGATGACGCAATACGGAGGCTTGGCTCCTCTTCCGCGGCCTCTACCGTCTCGACCGCCACGTGTTGTCCTTCCGCCACGTCCTCCACGGAAAGATTGATCAAACCCTCTTTGCGGCTGGAAGTTGGCCATATCCGGCCTCTCCATGCCCGCCTCTGATTGCGCTGGTTCTTCCCTCAGAGTGTTGATTGACCGGTAGGGTCTAACCATTATTTGATTCGGCACTGGCGGTGGTCGACTTGCTTTCGTCGCTTGCTTCTGCATCAAGCGGGCGGCTTTACGCCGCCGAAAGTCATCGCCCGATCTTGCGTATGCGTTCATCACGTCGAACAATTCCTTAACAGTTTTTGGCGGTTCCCTGGACAAGTGAGCGGCGCACTGCCCGGTCCCCAAGCCTTCGGTGGCTACTGCAATTACCGCAGCTTCCGGCACATTCGGAGCTTGAGCTTTTAGCTGGATGAAACGCTTGAGGTACTCGGATAAAGGCTCGTCGTCTTGTTGAGTGCAGTTCATGAGGTCTCGCGTGGTCTTGACATCCGGCCGGAATCCTTGGAAGGTGGCAAGCAATTCGGCCTTCAACTGAGCCCACGAATAGATGGATAATGGCCTGAGCGTGGTGTACCAATCGTGCACCACATCTTCGACTGCCAGAATGAGAGATTTCGCCAAGGCCTGATTGTCCCCACCTGCCGAAAACACGGCTGTCTCGTAGCTCGCTCAGAATTTGCGCGGATTCGCCTTGCCGTCGAAAGTCGGAATGCATGGCTTGTAGTTGAGCGGCCACGGATGAGCTTGTAATTCTCTTGAGAGCGGCGAGGTTTCGTCGATTGCATTGTCGAAAACTGGTGGTTGCTCTCGCCTTGGCTCGAACACATTTTCTTGAATTATTGGGATCGGGCTTCCTCCAGCCTTTCGCAGTTAATCTCCTTTTTCAGTTGCCTTCTCTGCGCCTCCGCCTGACGAAAGGCGTTGCGAGTTTCATCCTCCCTTGCTTTTGCCGCGAGCTGCCGCTGCAACTGATCTCTTTGCTGAATCAACCTTTCGATTTCTTCTTGCTGCTCTGTCAGCATTCTGATTGCTTGAGCATGCCTGGTAACTTCGGCATCGTCGTCTTCTTCGTCGCCGGGCTCATCTTGGACGTCCCCTTCCAGCGTGCCATCTCTGCCGAAAGGCGGTGGGTCACGGCTTGAGGTTGCTGTAGGCGGTATTTGGGTTTCGGTCGGGAGCGTGCCGCCGAAAGCTTGGGTGTTTTGGGATGTATTCGGTGGTATTTGTGTAGCTAAGACGGATGCCGCGAGTGTGCCTTGGCCATCCTTTGTTCGCGGCAACCGTTTCGGGATTGTCGACCGTCTTCGGCGCCTTCCTCGGTGGCATGGTAAGCTCGGGCGACAACCACGGTGGACGCCAATGTTGTTTCGGGATTGAGACCCCAAAACAGCAAGTTGTCACACGAGCTAAAGCACGGAGCGAAAGCGTAAGTAGACGGAAGAAAGTGAAGAGCTCAGTCAAATGAACAGTGTTCTCCCCCTCCCCCTGGGAGTACGGGAGCCCTTTATACCATTCAAATTCGTTTGAAAGTACATGAATGCCCTTCCAACTACTCCTGATTGTAATTACAAAAATGCCCTATCCAAACGCCTCGCGGCCTTTGTCGCGTCCTTCTGCTCGAGGGGTGTGGTCGTCATTCCGCCTCCCGGCTGGCCCGGAGCTGCCTGGGCCCCCCTCCGTAGACGATGGGCCCACTCCTCGCGACGAAGACCCTCGGCGCTCCGCGAAAACCTGCAGAAAGCAAACGAGGACACAGACAGCGCAAGCTCATTTCGAGCGAAATCCTTTGGAAATCGTCTGCGGCTTGCTTCGCGCGAAAGAAACAAAACTTATTTATCGATATTATTAAACACAAAGAAACAATTAAGTTATAATTATGCTGAAATTTCAAAACACAAAAGTTATTAAATATAAAGGAACAAATTAACTTATAACTTATGTCAAAATTTACAAACACAAAAATTATTCACACACAAAGAAACAAATTAACTTATAACTTAAAAAAAACTTAAGTACAAAAGTCACAACTTATAGAAAAGTTATTCTATCCAACCTGTGTACATAAGTTATTCAATACAACTCGTGTGTATAAAGTTGTAAGTTACAAGTTAATATACACATAAATTGCTATTAGAAGAATCTTCAATACATATGCAAGTGAGATTTAGTTCTATTCGTCTCGTTATATAGAACACATAAGTGCAAACAAAATTAAAAATAGATACACCGTTCAGAAGTTATAACATGTTAAAATAAATGTTTTGTTTTTGTATGACATCAGCATAATGAGAAAGGAAGCAGAGATGCTACGTGGACGAGGGAGGGTGGAATGCACGTACAGGAAGCAGATATCGTTGCGACCGTCTGGGTGCGCAAACTCAGTGCGCGGGACCGAACCAGAAAAGAGAACGGAAGTTGCACGTGGTCGGATCGTTCACTATAATCAAAACGGATGAACGCTCATGTTAATGGAATTGGGGTACACATGCAATGTAACGAAACCCGTCTGTATGCACGAAATATATTCATAATGGTTGGAAAACAAGAAAACAGAAAAAAGAAACATTCGCAACTCCATGCGGACCACCAACCACTCGATTGGAAAAGGAAGAAAAAATAACCGTATTTTCTCCAGTATATGTACGAGTGCGCGTGTCCAACTGAAATAGAGCAGGAACAAACCGTTCGCTTAACTCGAAACGAGTGAACGCTCGCCGAAATGGATCTCGGGAAAGAGAGAGGACCATAAGGGCGTCTTCAATAATCCTCAAATCGCTAGCTGTTTTGAAATTCTATTGGTCACGAGGAAAAGGAGCATCGAGCTAGCGCTGTCTCAGTCGTTAGTCTCGCACACACTTCAAAAAAAAAAATCCTCTCTCTCAGCTTCGTTCCTCTATCATATCTGCGCTCTCTGGTTCTCATTTTTAATTATTTCTAGCTCTCAAATAGGTCAGCGATTCGTTTATCCCATTAGGGACGCCCTAAAGAGTAGAGAGAGTGGTGGGACCTTTGAACATAATAGATATATTCACCTACGTCGAAAGTTCTAACAGTCTTGAACTTTTATAATTGCTTATGTTTAGTCATTCTAATTAGCATCGAACATTCAATGTAATAAGGACTAAACTAGGTCTCTGGATCCAAACATCTCCTAAGGCCAGTGTCAATGGCTAGTTTCACTACACAGTTTCCAAAACACCACATCAGCAAGAGTGAGATGAAACAATGAATCAAACTGGCCCATACAATGCGGCATTTCATTTCACCAAATCCAAAGCAATGTTAAGCATTTAATTACTGCAAACTGATGGGATCACATGCATCATATGCCCGTATGGCCTGTACACAATTAGGTCTCACACATTCAGCTGTCACACGCAGACATATAAAGTGCAAATGATGACATACATTCAGTTTTAGGTAACTCGAACAACAATAAAACTAACATAGGTAAGTTTTAACAAGAACATCAACGAAACTAGAAAGAGTTCTTGTTCGGCGCCTTGCATAACTGGAGGGTAGATCCTGCAATTTTTAGACAATCAAATGGTTGTCGAATCAAGCTGCATCAAAATCAAGCTGACATCAATATCAAAAATCAAGCTGCAGGAACTAGACAGTTGACATTCACACCATTCAGTATAGATATAGCTGCAGATATTACTTTAGTCGTTCAAAAAAATATTGCTTTAGTCAAATTAGCAGGGTATGCTGATCTATTTGTACAGATAAATGCTGATCCATTATGTAAGTATTTGTACACATCATTTGAACTAATTACAAGAATCAAAATCAACAACTCGCAAAGAAAATATTTCTTAGCCGATAGCATAAATTCAGAGTTGCACTTGGAGTTCAAGCACAGACGACAGATAGGGCCTGTACCTATACTAACAGAAGCATAAATTCAGAGATGCACTTTGTATGTCTCGCTTGCTGCAAGCTAAGTGTAGAAACTAGTCTTTGCCATGAAGCATCTCTGGTTAGCAAAACGTTCTCAACAAAGTATGATGGCGTGAAGCATCTCGATCTACATCTGGGTCCATTCAGAAAAAAAGAAAAATTGACCAAAACAAAAAAAATTACTAGGCTCAGATAGGAAGCCTGCGCTATTCTTCATGGAATCCAAGAGGCTTCGTCTATGGTTACAACATCAAAATCAACTACTCTAAGAGAGGAAGTCAACTACGACATGCACTGCATAGAACGAAATCAACACGTACCATGAACTTGGGGGTTCCTGATTTCCATGTTGAGATGGAAAAGTTGGGGGTACGGACCCCATTCTGTTCCTTGCGTTGGGTGTGGCGGCACATCGACGCAGCAGGGAAAGGGGACGATACACCGGGGGCAGAAATCGATGGCGTCGTCACCGGTGGCGGAGCTGGGGCGGAAGTAGGCTGCGGCAGGGTCGGCGTCGGCACTGGAGACGAAGAAGGAGGCGGCGAGGGCACAGGTGCACGCAAGGACGCCGTCTTCATCCCCAACCGGCTGCCCCCACATCTTTTTCCTCCTTTCCCTGAAGTGCTCGGTTTGCCGCTTTGAGGGGGCGCTCGTTCCGTGGAACTGGATCTCGCCGATGCTTGGGATGAGGGATGATGCGAGCAAGGGCAAGAAGATGCGGAGGAGGCGAGAGAGATTGGGATGATGTGGGCAGGGGCGGGAAGAATCTGGGTGCTGGCGGGAAGATTGCGGCGAACACGCGCTCGTGGAATCGCAGGCGGGTGGCCACACTGGTCGGATGATGAAATTTTTCCGTCTCAATGCGAGTTTCATTCGGTTACCGAGGCCTTGGTTACGACGCCCAAACGTGTCGTGGCCATGAAAGGTTTGGCTTGTCTCTTCTCCTCATTTCATGCAAAGATTCCTTTTTTAACTGATGTGTCATCTAATTAATGTGCATAAAATTCTCATAAAATCCCCATTGAGACTGACCTAATGCATTTCTTAAGAGCATGTATCTCTCAGGGGATGAGGCCTTGAGTTGTAAAAACTCTCTTTGCACCTCTCTACCTTAATGTAACGATGAACAAATCTTTTGGATATTCAAGAGAAAAGTACTAGTTGTACAGGACACCACTATAAATTTTGAAACAGGACCAGCGTGACTATTATAAACGAGGCAAGTGTAAATAACAATTGCAACTACTATAGTAGTGTATCAGCATGGTTTATGATGCAATTAGATCATTTTAGATCGCTATCTCGTCTAGGCCCAAAGGTGTTCACAGGCAGTTTCAGAGATTTTTTCATAATAAATCATTAACATAGTGATGATGATTTCATTGAAATGTCCATTCACGACAAGCTAAACTATGGATGCTTTCGAGCAGTAATCTACATTCATCTTGGCAGTGAAGGACTGATGATGGTAGCCAAATTCCTTTTTACCTTCTTTTCAGAAAGAAAAATAATGGACATGGAAATTTTGGCCCTTAGAGATGCTCATATGAAATGAACAACCTAAAGAGAAATCACCGTGCTCTTACCTAGATGCGATTCGCCCGCTGTATATATAATTCTCAAGAGTGTTCCCCTTCCGGCTCGAGAGACATAGTACTTGGTGCGATTGTGCTACTACATTTTTGAATGGACAAGCATTTTGCGATCCTTTCTAATCTATTGTGTGGTGCTCCATAAACACAAACATGCATTTCTAAATCGGGAAATCTTTATCTCACCCGATAATTTAGAGCAACCAGTTACTCGAATTTTTTCTTCCCAAATCTGGCCTCTCTCCCTCTTCTTCAACTGTGATGAGCTTAAAAAAGGCCGATTGGGAAAGTAGGCCGGTCAGACGATGGAGAAGGCATGGTTGGGCGGTTTAGGAGCTCTAGTGACGGTGGAGGCGGCTAGACCATATCAGGGCGAGGGCGCCATGACTGGAGTTCGGAGAGGGGAAGAGGGAGGCCACCGTGGGCATGTTAGGGCTCCGTCGGAGCTCCGCAACAGGGGTGGTAGACAATGGCCGGGCGAGCTTGTGGAGAAAGAAGAGGGAACAAATCAGATTTCAGGTCACTTCGGTGACATATAGACATATTCTTTATGAATAGACATGTGCGAATTAGAAACGTAGAGACCCTTATTATTTTTTTTAAAAAAGAAGATAGGAGAGGTGTATCGCTACTGAAGAATTAAATTAAAACTTGCCAGAGGCAAAACAGAGTACAAAGTACGAGAAGCACATTAAGAGACAAAGAAAGAAACGAAAAAAAAACTCAAAAGAGTTGACAAGGTCCAAGCTACTTGTCGGACCGCAGCTGCAGCTGCTGCCTGACAATCATCTAATGGCAAGACAGGGGAAATGCTCACGATTGGCACAACACAATGTAGGTAACATCATGCCGTGACAGAGGATATAGAAACTCCTACAATACTATATAGGAACGTATGCTATGAAAACCAGCTTCCTACGTAAACTATAGAGACTCTAATCAAGACCACATTAATCTAATCCGATGGTGGATTATTCTAGCACTTAAACCCCTACACTCATCTCATCCTAATACAAACAGGCATGGACATAGTGGGGGGATTAGGTGCTAAAATAACCCATATTCACCTCTAATCATCAGATTAGATTTTTGTGGTCTTAATTAAAGTTTCTATAGTTTACACAGGAAGCTGGTTTCCATGGCATACGTTGCCTATATACTTATCAAGCTTTCTTAAGCTTGACTATATTTATACAAAAATATTAAATTTTTTTATCTCTAAATAAATTTATTATATAAATATATTCAGCGATTCATCTAGTGATAATAATTACGAGTACATATCATAAATATTAATATTTTTATATTTTTTTACTAAACTTAAAAATATTTAATTTATGGAACAATGAAAATAACAATATTTGTGGGACAGGGAGTCGCCTGCTATAACTTCGGCGAAGAATCGGACACGCCCGTCGCGCCGTCCAGGGGGCTGCATCAGGATTCCATCGTTACATCCGCGATCGGTTTCTTGACTTTTTCGTCCCCGAGACTTTTTTGAAAACGTGTTAATTGTTAAGCACAGCGAGGGCTTGCGCAATCTAGGTCATTTCACATGTTTTGCCGAAGCGCGCACTAGCACAGCACATGGGCTGTGAAGCTGACCTTTTCGTGCCGTATCGACATAATATAGCTCCTGCCGCCACATCATCGTTGCCGTCGCCAACGAGGAATTAATAAACCTTGGTTTCCATTTCGTTAAAACATTACCGTGATGACTGATGAGACGGCAAACCGGCAATACTAACATTACCTGCCGTATTGCTAGCTGGCGCAGATAAAAAAACCAAACACACTCACTCGTCTGCTCGTGTCTCGTAGCAGCAACGCCGTTGCCCATCGCCTTCGACCGAAAAAAGTCACGATTCACGAACGGCACCGTGCTTCCCCCTCGTGACTGCCCAACACTAGCATATCCCGAATCCCAAGTCAAAAGCCACGGCGGAGATGGAGACTCCAAGGTAGAGCACTGTTGCTGCATCTGCATGTGTCGTGTGAGAGTCACTGGCTGCTCCTGCGTGCCGAGCCGAGGCAGCGGAGCACGGACGAGTGACGCCGCCAGCTGCCCAGCTCAGCCGTTGCTGCCGCACGGGGGCCCCGCGACCTGCATTCGATACAAACAATGCCGCCGCCGCATCAGCATTCAGCAGCAGTCATCCAACCAGCCCCCTCCTTCCCTTGTCCTCCTCCTCCCTTAAACCCACCACCCCTGCCCGGTGCCCGCACCGCACACGCACGCCACGCATCACCGCGCCAGTCAGCAGCCACCCTCCCTCTCTACCGATCCCAAGTCCCTCGCCCGGCTCGAGGATGGCGGCGCAGGTGGTGGCAGCGGCGGGCGCCGCGGTGGCCAGGCCGCTGAGCGGCGGATCTGGGCCCGACGCGCCCCGTGGCGGGGCGAGGATGCCGAGGGAGAGGTGGGGCGGCGCTGTGGCCGCGAGGGGACGCCGCGAGGCGCAGGTGGTATCCGTCATAAGCCGCGCCCCGCGCTCCGAGGCCGGGGTGCTGCCGGTGTCGCCCGACGACGACGCGGCCGTAAAGGTAGCGTGACCCCCCCTCTGCCTCGCACTGATAACTGATTCATTCATTGGACTGCTGCCGCGAGCTGGTGGACACTGGCCTGGGAGCCCCGCATCCCGGTGGATTTGGGACGGGGACGGGATTTTTGACCGCTTTAGACTACCGTCGGGCTGGTCGGGCGTGAAGATTCTCTTTCCCTGACGGTGAAATTGGATTTGTGAGATCGCTCGACGGCCAGTTTTGGAGGACGGAATCGTCCAGGGGATGTCACTATCACTTGGCATCGTCGCATCGATATATATATGCACATGAAAATCAATTAAACTTTAGCGTCTAATTTGCTTTCACTATTCCATGTGCCTGTGCATGCATCCCTACAGGACCTTTTGACATCTAAAGCTGTTACCCTAAGACCACACAATGTAAAATACTAATTACAGTGCAACCCTGGTAACCTGCCATGTCCTTAGAAATCGTTGCAACTTATGTACTTACTGGATTTGTCATTTGTTTTCCTGTTTACCAAAGTGGCACCAACATCATTGAATTAGTTATGAAACCTTTGCCAAGAAGGGAAGTGTTCCAAGTGTTGCATCTTTTCTTTTTGAAAGGAGGAAAAACTTCTGCTTTTAGAAAGCACAATAGAATACAGAGTTTTATAAAAAAGAAAGAACGCTGGGGACTCCAGCTACCCAGGCAAACCAATACAAACAAAGGCAAGAGCACTCTGCTACTATAACATTACATCTCCACTACATCCGACACCACAATACTGCTAGCCGAGCTTCCAAGCCAGGTAGTCAACTTCTGTGTCATGAATTCAGCTTTGTCACAGTCCTGATCCTTGAGCAGCAGGCACCATTTCTGCATAAAGGATATTGCAAGATAAAGAAGTTCAGCAGGACATTTAGGCAACTTCTTTTTAATCGAAATCTTGTTACGAGTGCGCCAACTTGCCCAAGTGTTTCCTGCAAAAAAAGAAAATACTAAGGCGCTGCAGCATTTTCAGCTTGTCATGTAACCAATACCAATGTTTTCCGGTCGTCTAGTCGAACCTAGTCGCCATGGGACCGACTAGAAGACTAATCGTGATTAGCCGTCGACCAATCCGATTAGTCGAGCTTAGTCGACCCAGAGAATAGCAAGTTGCCTAGCAGTCTAGCAGAGAATAGCAGAGGGACATCAACACAGCAAGTTGCCTAGCAGTCTAGCAGAGAGCCAAAGAGGCTGCAGAGTGAGGGATGGGGGAGGAAGCAAGAAGATGGAGAGGGGAAAGGCACATACCATCGTCGGAGTAGCTCATCACGAAGACCGGTGGACACTTGACCTGGCAGAGGGCGCTACCAGCAACACAGCTCACCAGAGAGGACAATAGGAGGCAGGAAATAGCGCGGGGGAGGAGGAATCGCGCGGGGGGAAGGAGGAATCGCGCGCGGGAAGGAGGGAACGCGCGCGGGAAGGGAGGAGACGCTCGTGCTGGAGAGTGCGGAGGCGCTGGGGGAAAATTGCGGCCACAGTGCCATTCCTGCGTACCTCTGTCTTGTAAGGTGCCTCTTCTAACCCTAACAGGCCAAATTGCAAGCCCAATAGGCCACATATAGGCCCGGGTAAACAGGCCCAAAAACTAGAGAAACAAAGCTGGTCGTCCCTGTGCTAGTCGGACGACTAATCGTGATTAGTCGACGACTAATCGGACGACCTGCTTTCTGGTCGAACTAATCGCGTCGGTGGCCCTGATCGATCACTAGGGACCGACCAGGACGATTAATCGCGATTAATCGGACGACCAGAAAACATTGACCAATACAGATTCAACTTTGCCACATAAGCAACCGAACTGGCTTACATGCCAATCTCGCCTTTTTAGTACTGTAGCAGTTTGCAACATGTAATCAACCATTTGCCAAAGAAATACTTTGATCTTTAGAGGTATCTTACACTTCCAAATGATGAAAGCTTCTTTGGTACGCCGTCCACCATCCGGAATAAACCTATAAAGAGACTTAGTTCTGTACCTCTTAGATTTATCTTACATAGATTAGTGGTAAGGTACCTTTGGAATTCTGCCTATGACTTGAAATCTGAAATAAATGTTGTCAATAATATATTTTCTTGTACAGGAAGAAGCAAACTTCCAGCACCTTAAGGCTATCCAGCAGCTTGCAACTGCAGCAAATGGTGTGTGGTCTAAACCAAATGTAAGGCGCAAGACAAAGATCGTGTGTACAATTGGTCCTTCAACTAACACAAAGGAGATGATATGGAAACTTGCTGAGACTGGCATGAATGTGGCTCGGCTTAATATGTCACATGGAGACCATACGTCGCACCAGAAAGTTATTGATCTGGTGAAGGAGTATAATGCATCACATGCTGACAATGTGATTGCTATCATGCTTGACACAAAGGTTAGTATTACTTCTCCCAGAGTATCTATGCTAATTGCTAAATCACAAAAAGAGAGTTATAGTTCTCATCCTCAGAGGCTACTTTCCTATGGTCTCAAAAAGAAGAAGATGAAAAGGAAAAAAATTAAAAAGTTTCTTTCCTGCATTATTCTTTGTTCTTTATACCGTGCTAGCAGTTTGATTCACTATATTAGTGATAAATAGAATTACACATTTCTTATTTTGCATTTTGTTAATCATATATTTCCTTGATCTACAATTCAGGGACCAGAAGTTCGAAGTGGAGATTTGCCACAACCGATATTTCTGGAAAGTGAGCAAGAATTCACTTTTACAATCAAAAGGGGAGTTGGGACTGATACATGTGTTAGCGTTAACTACGATGACTTTGTTAATGATGTTGAAGTTGGCGACATGCTCCTTGTAGATGGTATGCTGATATTACATTCCTTTTCTGTTAGGAAAAAAGTCTCTATAACCCCCTGAACTATTAACGTTTTGGTCTACTTTAACCCCTGACCTACATAACTACGTATTCTACTCGCTCATCTATCCAGAACCGCTTAATCTAACCCCTAGGCGGTTTCAATTGGGGCTGTTGTCTTGCTGCACAACTAGGGCCCACATGAAGAGCCGCTGTGGCATGTGCCCACCTGTTAGCATTTCCTTCAACCTTCGGCCATCCCTTTCCTCATGCCCTCATCGACGAACTCACCCTAGGAGCAAGTGTCATCTCGTGCCTGCGCGCTATCGTCACCGTGTGCCACCACCTACAGCATTGCGAGCCGCTCGTCATGTCTTGCCACCACTGCTGCCTCAGGTTACTTGTGCCGTTCATTGCCGAGCTGCGCCTCCGTGAAGGACCGAGTGCCATTGGCCATTGCTGCGATTACAGTACTGTCTTGGCCGTTTTACACATAGACCCCCATGGAATAGTGTAGTAATTATTGGTTTTTTTGTATCTTGGTGTTTTTTTGAATGACCCCTAAAACTCTTTGATGCATTCAATCCAGCCAAACCTTGTGAGCATCTGTGTTATACTGTGTAATTCTAAAAAAAAAGCCTGATCATTTTACAAAGATAACCCCATACTTTTAGCCTTTCACCAGCACTGTTTACCATAAAAACTATGGTAGTGATGACATGTGGGCCCTGTTGTACCCGAGAGGCAAAACCACCTACAGGGAATGGTTTTGATGAGGTGAATACCTGGTTTTGCAGATTAGGGGGTGAAGTAGACCGACAACAATAGATCAGGGAGTTATATATACTTTTTCCTTCTCTGTTATTCTATATTGGAACTATATTTTAACTCTCCTTTTGCTGAGCACCACATCATTTCACAATTGTCTCTGAAACCTGAATACACAAATGGTATTAACAATCACTTTATCTAAACATCCTGTTCAGTCTGGACTCTTGTCAAATGTATCTTTGGTGCTCAACGATTGTTCTTCATGTTGTTATCAATTTTTAGGAGGAATGATGTCATTCTTGGTCAAATCAAAAACTGAAGATTCTGTGAAATGTGAAGTTATTGACGGTGGTGAATTGAAATCTAGGCGCCATCTGAATGTTCGTGGAAAGAGTGCAACCTTACCATCAATAACTGGTAATAGTCAGCAACTTTTTTCTCTGTCTACTGGATTTAATCTATAATATGTCCTTGTTTCATACATGTTTCAAATGTCAGACAAGGATTGGGACGACATTAAGTTTGGTGTGGATAATCAGGTTGATTACTACGCTGTTTCTTTTGTGAAAGATGCTCAAGTTGTCCACGAACTCAAGGATTATCTAAGAAGTAATCTTCAACCCAACTTTGTAAAAAATCATATCATGCACCTTTTTGATAATTTATTGAGCTCATTTTATTCTATTCTGTTCTCAGGTTGCAATGCTGACATACATGTAATTGTAAAAATCGAAAGTGCAGACTCCATCCCAAACTTACATTCAATCATCACAGCATCTGATGGGGTAAAAAAATCTATTCCTAATTATGCTTTGGTCTAGTGAAATGCCATCAAAAAATTTATCTTTGCATGAATGCTCTTGAGTTGTGTCGGTGTTTCTACCCTGGGGGTATGACACCAACTAGTAATTATGATCGCGTGCTCTCTTCCTGGATGGTGATGCAAGATGACATAAGGATTTATCCTGGTTCGGGCAAAGAAGGCCCTACGTCCAGCGGGGGGAGGATGTTCTTGTATTACTTGCACCTAAGTGCTTGTACAGGGGCGAATACAAGCTCGAGGAGCGTGGACCGGAGTCCGGACTCGTGTGTGTGAGTACGTTGTTGCTGTGTTTTTGCTGACCCGAGTGGATGTGGACCTAGACTTCTCTGTCTTGTGGAGTTGTGTCACCGCCCGAGCGAAGGGCCCTGGTGTCCTCTTTTATAGAGCAAGAGGAGGCCAGGGTTACACAGGGTTGCACAGGAGTAGGGATGTACAATGTCCAATACGGTGAAGAGTTGGAATTCTGTCTTGTCGGGGTCGCTGTGGGCGGTGTGGGGGTTGCTGTTGAAGCGTCCTTGAAGCGTGGCCTCCATCCCTGGCGTGGACGTGGAGACGTGGCGACGTGGAGGTCATGCAGCGCCCATCCCGGAACGTACATGACGTGGCATGGTTCCTCCGGGTCTTGGGGTACCTGTCCTCCAATAGCGTGAAAGCGATCAGGGCTCGAGGGGTGCAGGACTGGCCTCGAGGTGGCACCTACGGGGGGCTCGAGTCCCCGCAGGTATGGGCAAGTCCCGGGAAACCCGATCGTACAGCGGGTATCCGGGCCTCGAGACGTGGCTTGGACGTGCAACAGTGTAGGGTATGGCCCAACAGTGTTGCACTTGCGCCTTTTTGCCCATGCTTGTGGTGAAAACGAGTTTTGACCCCTACTCCGGTTCACTGTGGTGCACGTCGGGCTCCAGAGGATGTGACCGGAGTAGGTGAACGCATTAAATGCGCAGTGTGGGATTGACATCCAGTGCCTGGCGCCGCTCGAAGGAGGTGTGAAGTGTCTCGAGGGATAGGCTGTCGTGCTAGAGAGGCTCGAGGTCCCCGCGTGGGGTCTCGAGGAGCGGTGTACGACTGTGGAGGGCTCGAGGCCTACGCGCCAAGGCTCGAGGGGTAGGTTACCGCGAGGCGGTCGGCAGGGTTTTGGCGAGCCCGGGCTCCCTGGCGGTGGGCCAGCGTAACGGGCCTCGAGGGGTTGGTTTTTGGGAGGTTAGTCTAGCTGGGTTTCTTATTAATTGGTGCTCTAGGTTTAACCTATTTGTTTTGCGTTGATTGGGGGTACCCCTTTTGCGGTCCCCCGACAAGTTGTATGGGAAATCATGAATGAATATCCCTTTTAGTATCTGTTATCCTCATTCTGACTTCAGTTTGAGGGCAGACCTAAGATTTCACCACTGGCGGTTATTGCTTGTTTGACATTTCGGGGGAACAGACTAATTTAACATTGAACACTATAGGCTATGGTTGCCAGGGGTGACCTTGGAGCTGAACTGCCCATCGAGGAGGTGCCGCTGTTGCAGGTATGATTTCTCTGATCATTATTTCTTATAAGCTATTGCACTGGAAAGCTAAAACGTATATATATATATATATATATATATATATATATATATATTGCAGTGGGCACAGCAGATTTCAAATGGAACTGCAACATATAAGCCATATTCCTATGTAGAAACAATAAAGTAACTCAATAGAATAGGCATATATATATATATATATATAGAAGGCGTAATAGTCAAAATCGTCCCTGAACTATATTACTAGGCTCATTTTGGTCCTTGAACTATGAAAACGTCCAATTTAGTCCCTAAACTATGCGGCTCGGCTCAATTTGGTCCCTAAACTATAAAAACATCTAATTTAGTCCCTAAACTATCCTAATCGGCCTACATTCATCCCTGACGGCACTAGTGACAGCGAGGAGAAAAAAGTGATAGGGTCGGTTACTGTAGCAGATCTCCAACTTTATTTTTGAAACCATATTTAAATTTCAAATATTTTTGAAAATAGGATTTTGAAATTTAAATTTGAAATTAGGATTTATAAAATACTTAATTCACAAATTAGTTACAATATTGCATCTATATAATACATATTACATATTTGCTTCTATATATTGTATGCGCACGAGACCTCGATTTACTAGGGTGAAGTTTGGAGAGGAAATCTAGTGTGCTTTAACTTCAATGCACATTTTGTTCTGAGGTAAAAATCTAGAAGAGCTGCAGATTTGGATGAGCTCATGGCCTAGCTTGTAGAACTTGCTAGTTAGCACGAGAGGGAGGCAACAAATCAATTCATCATTCCCCGAAGGTAAGTCATCAGTGACTGTGTGCTTTGCATATAGATTAAATTCCTCTATTTCTTTTGAGAGAAACATTTTTTTGAGAAATCAGTTCTTGTATTGCTGTGGATGAGCTCAATTTGTGAATTAATTATTTTATGAACCCTAATTTCAAATTTAAATTTAAAACCCTAGTTTTTGGAATTTAAGGATGGTTTCAAATGCAAAGTCGGAGATCTTAAAAAGTTAAGTAACTTTTATTTTTGAAGATTTTCATGTTGTTATACAATTTTAAAAGTAATTTTGAAAAAAGAGAAAAATAGGGAACTACTACACTAATCAACCGTGTCACTTTCTTCTCCTCGCTGTCACTAGTGCCGTCAGGAATGAATATGGGCCGATTAGGATAGTTCGGGGACTAAATTGGACTTTTTCATAGTTCAGGGACCAAATTGAGCCGAGTAGCATAGTTCAGGGACTAAATTGGATGTTTTTATAATTCAGAGACCAAATTGAGCCCGACAGCATAGTTCAGGGACTATTTTGCCTATTACGCCTATATAGAACTACTATTCAGGATACAACACTCTAAATAATATTTAGAGCGTCGGTGGAGCATCTCAAATCCTACAACCGTAAATATTGTTACCAACAACCATCTTTTTGTATGCACTAGCAAAGCGATCCCGCAACCGTAAATATTTCAGCCCGCAACCGTAAATGTCGTAGAAGGAAGAGAATGATCTGGATAACATTTACGGTTGTGGGATGAGAATTAGCAGTAACTTTTACGGTTGCGGATGGAAGAGAGAATGGTGTGGCTGCCATTTACGATTGTGGGATGAGAATTAGTAGTAACTTTTATGGTTGCGGGAACTAATGGCTAGTGATGCTCTAAATAATATTTAGAGCGCTGCGCTTCAAATAGCGGGGTCATATATATATATATATATATTCATTCTATTGAGTTACTTTGAGTTACTTTATTGTTTCTACATAGGAATATGGCTTATATGTTGCAGTTTGAAATCTGCTGTGCCCACTGCTTACTATGAGCCATCAGTAAAAAAGTACCTTTTTCTTTGCCAGTAAAAGTGTCTGACATTTACATCTTCCTCAAATATCATGTTCCTTCATGCAGGAAGAAATTATTAGAATGTGCAGGAGCATGGGGAAGGCTGTTATTGTCGCTACAAATATGCTAGAAAGTATGATTGTTCATCCAACTCCAACCCGAGCAGAAGTTTCGGACATTGCTATAGCTGTTCGAGAGGGTGCTGATGCAGTCATGCTTTCTGGAGAAACTGCACATGGGAAGTATGTCACATGTTTTGCTTTTTGTTCAAAAGAAATTGATCTTTTAGTTGTTAGCTAGGGGTGGCTCCAACAATTGAGCTAGCAAGCCAGCTCATAACTTGCCACATCATTACAAGCTCTCCAATAATCAACTCTTAACACCTTACCACTGGTCCCACATCCTTTCTTTTCCCCATCCACACCTCACGGTTCCCCCCTCAGTAATGGCCTTGTACTTTGTCTGAGCCAAGCTGGGAACTAAAAGGTAGCTTCTCTCTCTTCCACGTAAGCAAAATGATGAGGTGGATCTCTATGAGCTACCCCTCACTATGGGCCTGTTTGGATCAAAGGAATACGAAATATAGGAAAGATAGGAATAGGAATGGAATGAAGTGTAAAAACAGAGGAATGGAAAAATACAGGAATTTATGATAAGAGGCGTTTGTAATGCAGGAATCTGTAACACGTGAATTAAAAAAAGCTAGGATGGAAAAAGCGTGATTAGTGTCCTTACGTGTGGGCCTCTTGGACGGAAAGGTTGGCCATGGTTGATCTGTTGCTTAATCCTCTCTCATTGCCGTGAGAGCGCGCGCTCGTTGCCTCGGACTTCGCAAAGGAAGAGAAAACAAGGGTTCGAACTGGATTTTATTTTTCCTGTAAAATCGGTATCCGGCTACAGTATTCCTCAGGAGAGGTTTCGCTATTTCCTTCGTTCCAAACGCTTTACTACCGATCCTTTCCTCCGGTTCTGTTTCCTTTGATTTTCCCGTGAAAATCCCGTGAACCAAACGGGGCCTATATGGCCAGATATGACATTATATTTTTATATATTATTATCTTTTTTGTGTGTGTTCTATGGACAATTAGTTTGTTTTAGTATGCTTTTGCACTGCTATATTCTTCAAAAGTTCCAGATATATCATAAGTGACAGTATGAATTAATACATGAAAAACAATGTTATGGATGGAATTGCTGCCCCCTTATGTTTCCTTCTATGGAAAGGGAACTTACTGTTTAACTATATTTTCAGTGTGTCAAATCAGGAATCGAACATCTATACGGCATATATTTCTTTCAGTTTCCTTCGAAGTTTTATTGAACTAAATAGCAATGGATTGCCTGGTTGGCCTCAATTATTCAAAGAATAACATACTTATAATAGCTTTTAGAACGACATTGTTGCAAACATATAGGTTAATACTTATTGTAGTTTTACACTGTTGCCTTGTTTTGGATTGTATGCATATATTTGCAAGTCTTCTGGTGTGTTTCCCTCCCCCTGATATATGTTGAAGATCACGGCAGATATGCGATGCTTAGCTTCTGACTTGATTTTGTGACAGATTTCCCTTGAAAGCTGTTAAGGTCATGCACACTGTTGCCCTGAGAACTGAGGCAACTATTCCTGGTGGGGAAACACCTGCAGACCTTGGTCAGGCTTTCAAGGTTTGCCACCTTCACTTCTTCAGTATTTTTCCATCATGTTGATCTTCCTTTTCCATTTTCTAACCACATCTCTTTTTGTAGAACCACATGAGCGAAATGTTCGCATACCATGCAACGATGATGTCAAATACCCTTCGAACATCAATAGTGGTTTTCACCAGGACAGGATTTATGGCTATACTGCTCAGTCACTACCGTCCATCTGGCACTATTTTTGCCTTCACAGATGAGTAAGTTTTCTGTTCCTTTTGTGCCAGTGGGTGCTACAAGACAACTTTTATGCAATCCTTTCTATATATCCCTTGGGATCATGACTTATCAATAGAATGTCTCCTAAGTGCGTCTTTTATTTATTTGTGCTGAATATGGTCCTGTTGGTGAGACTGTGTTAAATACTTAAACATAATATATGCGGCACTTGCAATTCATTTCTGCTTCCAAGTAACCAAACATAATTTATGAAATATAAGCCAATTAGGCTGCTTGCCCAACCCAACTGTTTGTTAGTAAACCTTTGGAACAACCATAGTGTTTTAAAGTGTGAGGCATGTATTGGTTAGTGTAATTATAGAGATGAGACCATGCACCCAAAATCATATATGCGACTTCTGGTTCACACATAGGATACAAATTCTAGAAACCAAAATACTGCACTGAAGATACTTCAGCACCTTTTGGGTTCTTTTAGTTATAGGCTCTAGAAAGTGAACTCTAGATCCTGGCTTTAGTCATTAATCAGTGAGTGGGCTGGAATGGAAGCCTGGAACTTACCTATGTTAAACCCCTCTACTGAATACTAAATACAAACTACAAAGACAGTCCAAAATGCTTCATCATGGAAGGAAACATTTGATGTCAGTGAACTTAGAATTTACTATTAAACCTTTTTTCTTGAAAAATACAGTCAACCAAAAATCTCAACCTCAGGGTGAAGATCCCTGGTTCTGCATGAGAGTGGGGGTGAGGCTATTGAACCCTTTACAGAGTTAGTCACATAATTTGCGGTCACCCAGGTGGCAACCTCTCGGCTGGAGGCTCTACGAACAGTAGTAATTGGTAAAATATCCACTATTAGCATAACTTATGAAAAGAAGTGGCATACACTTGTTGCAGTGACAAGGGCAACTGATCTGAAATGTATCATATCCTTTTGTTCATTTTTCTTTTATGATTCCTTGCTTATATAGCATATAATTGTTGTAATATTACAGGGAGAGAGTTAGGCAACGATTGGCTTTGTACCAAGGTGTATGTCCAATTCAAATGGAATTTTCTGATGATGCTGAGAAGACATTTGGCAACGCTTTGTCTTATTTGCTGGTAATGATTTCTACAATCTATATTTTTTTGCACCACTTTAATTATTACTGAATATATGATTAAGGACAAGTTTAATTTGCTATGCGTGTGATCTCAATTTTTTTATCAAACTGTTATGTTAGCATCAGCTATCCATATAATATATTTACGTCAAGAACAGCCTCACAATAGAACTTAGCATTACAACCTTTAAAGTTGGTTTAGCAACAGTCATAACTAGGACTAAATGCAAGTTCTGGGTGGGCTTTGGCACCTTGATGTTCAACATGACAACACGGTCACATCTGAAAACATGATCATTCAAGGGTAGAGAATCCAGCCAAACCGATAATTTAGAAACAAAGTGGGGATAAATATGCCTGGAGCAACAGGTGCAGCACTTTTTTCCCAACCACGATAATAACATAAATCCAAGCATGAATTAACCTTGAATATCAAACAACTAAAAGGATTGGCGTGCTGAGAGCAGCAGCCCTGTGTCTGGTGGATAACAATTGGCTGCATGAAATTAGAAAGTAGAAACAACCTGATTATAGCTGCTGTTAGTTTATCATAAACAATTTCTAAATAAAATTCTTGGGCCTAGAATATCTGATGCGGTCATACCACATCTTTATCTTGGCAATCTGACCAGAACACTGCAGCTATTGGTAGTAGAATGAGACTATATGAATTTACAATAAAGCAATAATATCTGTATGACTGTATCATATAATTATTGTTATACCATTTGTTTAACCATGGGTCTATGATGGATATCCTAATATGATGTCGCATGTCACAGAAACATGGTATGGTTAAGGATGGTGAGGAGGTTGCACTGGTTCAAAGTGGTAGACAGCCCATCTGGAGATCACAATCAACACACAACATTCAGGTGAGGAAGGTCTGATGCGGAACGCACATAGTATTCAGATTGCTGAGGACATCATTTCTTCTAGCAAACCGGAAGGTCTTGTTACAATAATACCACACTGGTAGTACTGGTATCGGTGAGATAGTTAGCACTGAGCTAGTGTTGTGATTCTTTTCTTACTTGTGCACTAATGCAGTTTTGCTTCCATGTAAAAAAGGCCAATCAATTTGCCGCCCGGTTTTAGCTGTAGCTTGGAAAACACTGTAGGCTTGTTGTAATACAGTTCGTTCAATTTGTCAATGTTAAGGACTTTCGCCTCGGCAGGGACGTTTTGTCATCTGAAAGACTGCAATGCAGTACAACTAGGCATAACTTGAAACACGAGTCCAAATCTATTTGCAAAGTTCTTCCACGCTTTTGACACCATCGGTGATGGTGCGGCTTGGAGGCCTGGTCGACCTATTATTACTTACAGAGTTACATGCGTTGTTTATTCAGAAATCTTGGGCAGTCAATAAGGTCACCAGGTCAGCCTGTCACAATCACAAATACAGTAGGTTCACCGGCTGCAATGCTGCCGTGACCAGGGCAAAATGCCGGGACCGCGCGAACGCCGACGGTACAAGCTGGAGGAGGAGCTCGGGTGGCCGGTGCGGCCCAACATGCAGACGAACGAACCAGAATCTTCGAGTCTGACTAGTGACTAGTCAATCCCCGACACCCAACGGGGCCCTCAAATACGATAACTACAACGTCAGGCAGACAACATGGAGACCTTTATTTTCGGACGACGATATCAAGACGGAGTCGTCGCTATGGAATAATTTTCTTCAGTCTCTTCTTCGTTTTATTATAGTTAGATCTGACTGAAAGGATCAAGATGCCCAAGAGGGGGGTGAATTGGGCTTTTCTAAAAATTTCTTGCAATAATAAAACCTATAAAGCCCCAATTAACCCCCTAGTGCCTAGAAGTGTGAATGACAAGAAACAATCGCACAAAAGACTATCGCTAAACCAATTCTACTCTAGCATGACAATTCAACTTATGAGAGAACAACAAGTAAATGCGAAATTGAATTGCTCAAAGGTAAATGCGTAGTAAAGAGAGTAGAGATGACACGACGATCTTTTTGCCGAGGTATCGAGGTGTCGGCACACCCCCCTAGTCCTCGTTGGAGCACCCGCGCAAGGGTATCGCTCCCCCTTGATCCGCGCAAGGATCAAGTGCTCACTACGAGCTGATTCTTCGCCACTCCGGCCCGGTGAATCGCTCGCTACCGGTCACAACTTGGCTTGGGTCATCCACAATGCCTCCGGATGATCACCAAGCTCTCCGATCGCCACCAAGCCGTCTAGGTGATGCCGATCACCAAGAGTAACAAGCAAGAACTCTCACTTGACCAACGCAAGGCTAATGAGATGGGTGGATGCACACTTGCTACTCTCTATTCACTAATGAGGTGTTTGATCACTCAATTATCAAATCTCTCAACCTCACTAGGCCTCTTGCACTCACTTGGAATCA
Source organism: Coix lacryma-jobi var. lacryma-jobi (assembly GCA_009763385.1). Classification (NCBI taxonomy): domain Eukaryota; kingdom Viridiplantae; phylum Streptophyta; class Magnoliopsida; order Poales; family Poaceae; genus Coix; species Coix lacryma-jobi. Next base: position 35,468,554 of record CM019827.1, read on the forward strand.
CAATGTGTTTGTCAACCTTTCAAATGAGCAAGAGAGACAGCATGAATGAGGGGGAGGCATATTTATACCCCCCAACTCAAAACATGCACGAAGGGGTAAATCCAGCCAGTTTACACACTGACCGGACGCACTGTCGGGGTGACCGGACGCGTCCGGTCAGTGCCCAACGACTACGTGACGTCTACCCTGACACCTGTACGAAGCGTTGATCGGACGCTCTCATGCGTCCGGTCACCACTGACCGGACGCGTCCGGTCAACGTTTTTGCTCTCTAGAACCTCTCTGCATGCGACCGGACTCGCCCCCCTGGTGCGTCTGGTCGATTACTGAGGAGCGTCCGGTCACAGCCAGACCCGCTCCTCAGCCAACACTACTGACCGGACGCATGCCCCAGCGTCCGGCCATTAGGGTTGGAGCGTCCGGTCGCTATTTGAAGTGCAAAACGACTTTGGTTTGCGACGCTCCCTTCACGAACTTTCTTCCTTATGATCTTAGGGACCTTTCTAAGCTACCTAGGGCTTTGGTTAACAAGTATGCACCACACCTAACTCAAAAGTCTCACCTAGGTCAAGCTACCCATTCAAACCCCTCTTAATAGTACGGCCAAAGATAAAACAAAGACCTATGCTACTCTAAGTGTCCTTCAACACCAAATGACACTTGGGACTAGCCTATCACAGCCTTCGTCGTCCATCCTTTGAAAACCGAATGAATTCCATCAATAAGGGGGCATGAATACCATAGTGCCCTCACGATCATCATTACCATGACCTAACTCAACTGTTTCTGCAAAACACACGTTAGTCATAGTAATTTACCGTTGTCATCCAATCACCGAAACCCACTGGGGGCCTAGATGCTCACAATCTCCCCTTTTTGGTGATTGATGACAACCTCAAGTATGTTTGAAAGAGAGGTGAGGTTTTCAATCGCTTGGTTCATATAAGCATGTGACAATAAGATCAAAAGGGGTTAGGCATGCTTATACGAACCAAGTCCACATAAGTACTCAACATAATAAGAATTAACACAAGTACTTATGAACAAGCTCATTTATCGGAGTATAAGTGCGGAAGCAAAGTAAATGAGCATAATCAAGTGACATGTAGAAAATAACGAGTGAAGCATAACATGTCACAACTGAGCGTAAACGAGTGACATGAGTATATAACAAGTGTAGCATCACATGTCACAACCAGAAGACATACACATATCGTACAAGTGCCAAAAGATGAACATGTATGCATATGAGTGCAAGATCACACAAAAGAACCAAGACCCTCTCACAAGCTCCCCCTATGTCTAACATACGCTCTCTCCCCCTTTGGCATCAAAGACCAAAACCTAAGGGTCGGAAGGCGGGACGGGAGCAGACGAGTCGGGCGACGAGGTGCGCGGAAGAGACTCAAACTGAGCAAGGTAGGCCTCCTCGTCGGACGATGAACTGTGAGCTGGCTGACCCTCGGACACTGGACATGGAGGAGAAGCGGTCTGGGTCTGCTCAACAGTTTCGGGAGCGGCCTCTGGTGCTGGAAGCTCTGGCTCTGGAAGCACGGGCTGCTGAGGCTCTGTCTCTGTAAGTGCTGTCTCTGGAGGAGGGTCCACGGTCTCAGTCGCGGCCACTGACACGGTCAACGAAGTCTCAGGTCCTGTGCTGACAGGAAGAGTCTGACTCTGAGAGACCGGTGGCTCTGAAGACGCTACTGACGAAGGAAGAGTCTCTGTAGTACCAGTAGCGGGAGCTGGAGCTGAGGTCACCGGTAAGACGAAGTCTGGCGGGGTAGGCAGACCGTTGAGCTCGCTGAACGAAGCCTCCAGACTCCGAGGGGTCACGAGGATCGACTCCGTCTGAGTAGGAGTGAAACCTGAGTGGATCGGCGTGAACCCTGGCTGCTGCCCTGGCAGAGGAGACGAGAACCACTGAGGATACTAAGGAAAGGGCGAGACCGTCGACGAAGGAGCTGTCGTGTAGAACGAGGTCGACGGTCCGGGCTGCTGCAGCTGAAACTGAGGCGGCGGGGGTAACTGTGGAAGAGCCGCCATCCTCTCTATGAAGGCCAGAGTCTGAGTCTGGAGCTGAATCATCTGCCTCTGGAGAGCGTCCTGGCGCTCCTGTGCCTGAGCTGCTGCCACTGCCTGTGCCTCTGCCAGTCGAGCCTGCTCCTGTGCCTGTCGGCGCTGCTCCTCAGCCTGACGCTGAACCTCCTCAGAGAGACGGGACTGCTGCTGCTCCATCCGAGAAAGTATAGCTAGAAGAGCTGGATCGGAGCCGACCATACGCGAGGAGGAGGCCTCGGAGTCGTAAGCTCCCTGTGGACGCATCCTCGGAAGAGGAGCGTAGTCGTCGTCGGTGCTGTCAGATGGAAACTCATCGTCGGGGTCCTCTCCCTCTGCCTCAAGTGCTGCGAGCTCAGCCTCTGCCAACTGACTGACAGTCTCGTCCTGCTGTGCCTCTGTCTCTGTGACAACCGGCCTCTGGCGCTGACCTCTCGGACGAGTGTCTGGACGGTCCCCGGCAATCTGGCGAGTGTCGTACACGGGGAACTCCGTCGGGGACTGAAGAAGCTCTAGAAGCAATCCCGGAATCATCCGCCTCAAAAAGTAACAGATCACGTGAGCATAGGGAAGCTGGCGGTGACCCTTGAAGCCCTCGGCCAATGTGTCCTCCATCTCAGAGATAATGACATCCCAAATGTCGAACTCGAGCTGTGAAACCAGGTGGTGTACTAACCAGATCTGAATGCGTGTCAGCCCCTCTCTGTAGCCTGTCCGGGGTAGAAGAGTGCGCCTCATGACCTCGTTCACGAGACGGGCCGTCGGCGTCAAGTCACGAGGACGCCGGCTGGACCCCTCGCCGAACGGCTCCCGGAAACAGGCGCGAACCAAGTCTGCTGGTGGAATCTCTCCTGCGTGTGGTCGCCTGGGTGGCTCAGTCTCTCCATAGCAAACAGTGTGCACTCTAGTCGGATATGCTGTCAGACCGAGGTACTCTCTGACACATGAGCTGTAGAGCCTGTAGGACCTCCCCCTGAAACCAAAGTGGAGGAACCGGTGATCCGGGGAGATCCACAGGGACGCGTAAAACTGTCGTACCCAATCCTCGATGTACAGGCCACCCCGTCCAAGAAGATCTGCTAAGCCAGGTAGATATGAAAGCATCGGACGGATGGCCTCTCCAGCAACTGCAACAATAGTCTCCAGCGGGCAAACTCTGTGGGGACGAATATGGACACCGCTGTTGACATAAGCTCTGTAGAAGTCCTCCTGAATAACTGTGTAGAACCCCTCGGCGGCCTGAGGGTGCCTGGCAGCTGGGAACCACTCCTCGTACGGAATCAGACGTAGAGCCTGTACCTGACGTGTCGTCACCGCCCGCAGGTCCAAGTGCTCCACAGGTGGGGGTCCCTGTGGCCTCGGAGGGGGTTGACCACCACGCCTCTGCCCCTCAGGTCGAGGAGACACCTGAGTGCGAGAGCGGGTGGACCTGCGGAGTGGCTGCTGAGCTGGTTGCTCCTCTGTCTGACCCTCTGTCTGGGTCTCTGTAGCTGAGCTGGGCTCTGGAGCTGAGCCGCCGGCTGTAGCTGCTGCAAGAGCTGAAGCTGCCTCGGACGGGAACTGAAAGTCAGGAGGGAGGACGTCAGCCGGGTCGTCGAGAGAGTACTCGTGACCGTGAACCCGGACAACTCCGCCCTCTGTCTGAAGTAAGGCCTGAACCTGCTGCTCGGTGAGGAGGTCACGAACCCGCTGGCTGCTCTGCTGACCACTGCCCTGACTCTCCTGAGCTGAAGTCGGGTCTCGAATATGAAGACCGCCTGTGGAACCCCCCTGCTCTGCCCTCTCGGTTGCTCGAGCTGCTGCAAGGGCCATCTGTGAATCGCGGTCGAGACGCTTGCGCTTCTTGGACACAAGCTTCTGCGGCCGCTTCCCCTTGTCGCCAGAGGGAGGACGCGGGGGAGGAGGATCGGCCCCGGGACCTCCGCCGACGTTCTTGCAGCGAGCCATCGCTACAAGAACAGAACCACTGCCACTGAGAGGAACTGAGAAACTCTGCCACTGAAAGGACCCACTGCCACTGAGTACCACTGCCAAACAAATAGAGGACTGGACTGAACCTCAGAGGCTTGGCCTCGTTCCGTATCCGCGAGCTTGGCCCCGGATTTAGCTGTCACTGTGACACTGCTCACTGATACAGTCCCGACTCGCTGCAATAGATAGATGGGGATATATATAAGCATATAATCTAGAGATAAGAAGATCATATCGGAAGAAAAGCAATGGAGACGAGACAAGAGGCATGGCAAACTACCCGAGGAGACGTGACGAAACGACCAAGCAGGGGTAAGAGACCGACACGTTCGGGCACCACAACGTCTCGCCGGAAGGATCTGCGCGAGAATCGGACCAAGAACTGGGTTAAAACGGCATGAACGACGTTTGAGACATTTCATCGAACAGGTAGTAGGCACAGCGTATGAAGAAGGTGGAGAGCTCACTGTGTCGTTGTTGCTGGCCGAGGGAGAGCTCGCCGGTCGAGAAACACGAACACCGGCGAGGAGCGGGTCTGGCAAGGTCGCCGGCGAGGTGAGCTCCGGCGAACGGCGAGCTCTAGTGCTGGTGCTTGCGCGGGCGCGGGGAAGATGCGCGGGCGCGGGGCGGCGGCGCGGGCACGGGCGCTGGGCGACGGTGCGGGGTGGGAGGAGAGCGGCGGCGCGGGAACGGCGAGGAGGCGGCGGCGCAGGCGATTAGGGCATGGGGGAGGATCGGGCGAGCGCGAGCGAGAAAGAAGACGAGAAGAGGGGGGACCCACGTGTCGGTTGGATAAGCGTACTGCGCACCTTAAGTTGCGACCGAACGCACGGAGATGTGACCGGACGCACAAGGCCCTAGCGTCCGGTCACGAACAGAGAGCTCCCAAAGCCTAATTTCCTCGACCGGACGCGTCCGGTCGGACTTGACCGGACTCACCGAGCGTCCGATCACCCGCTTGCAAACGACCGGATGCACGAGCAAACTCCAGACCGGACTCGCCTGAGTTACTGTTCACTGGAGCGCGGGAGGAACTGACCGGACGCACCTGGAGCGTCCGGTCACAGGGAAAACCCTGTTTTGACTCAGTTTTGCGCGCCGACTTCTCCCAACCAAGTTCCAACTCAAATAAGAAGCAAATAAACACTAGTTGGAACCTAGAGGAGTGACCTCTCTCAATCCCTCAAATTTTTCAAATATTTTGCCATAGGCTAAGTTAGTTTTCTAGATAAAATAGGCAATAAAACTCGAGGAGACAACGTGTGGCCACCAAAACTAGGGGTCTTAACCAATTGGAGCCTCAAATGCTCCCCCTAGCGGTGGACGAACACCGCGGTTTCTCAAAGCATAACCGAAAAAGAAACGACAAAAGCAACAAACATGCATATGCAATGCATTACGGAATTTGAATCTAGGTTGCTTGTCAAGTTTGCTCATGGGTAAGCTTCTTCACACGCTTTTTAGAGCGGTTATCTTAACCACGTCTGACAAGCCTATGTGCACAGCATAATTTAACCATGGCATATTATACAATGCAATGCAAAGACAACCCCCTTTCATCTTTTGACAAAGTTACTTAGATCAAGCACATTAAGCTCACTCCGCAATCTACAAAGGGTGTTCTCATCTAGAGGTTTTGTGAAGATATCCGCCAATTGATCTTCGGTTCTAACTCCCTCTAAGGATATATCTTTCTTGGAAACATGATCTCTAAGGAAGTGATGGCGAATATCTATGTGCTTTGTGCGAGAGTGTTGAACCGGGTTGTTAGCAAGCTTAACCGCGCTCTCATTGTCACACAACAAAGGTACCCTTTCTAGAACTACACCATAGTCTAAAAGGGTTTGTTTCATGTAAAGGATTTGTGCACAACAAGCACCCGCGGCTATGTATTCCGCCTCGGCGGTAGACAAAGCCACACTATTTTGCTTTTTAGAACTCCATGAAACTAGTGATCTTCCAAGCAAATGGCACCCTCCGGATGTGCTTTTTCTTTCTATTTTGCAACCCGCGTAATCCGAATCGGAATACCCAATGAGTTGGAAGTTAGCTCCTTTGGGATACCAAAGGCCAATGCTTGGGGTGTGCTTTAGGTACCTAAGGATTCTCTTCACCGCTATGAGATGTGATTCCCTAGGATCGGCTTGAAAGCGAGCACACATGCACACACTAAACATGATATCGGGCCTAGATGCGGTCAAATATAACAAGCTACCAATCATAGAACGGTAGAGAGTTTGGTCAACCGGGTTACCTCCCACATCTAGGTCGAGATGTCCATTTGTTGGCATTGGAGTCTTGATAGGCTTGCAATCATCCATCTTGAAGCGCTTGAGGAGGTCTTTTGTATACTTCTCTTGAGATATGAAAGTCCCCTCCTTCAATTGCTTGACTTGGAAGCCTAAGAAGAATGTGAGCTCTCCAATCATGGACATTTCGAATTCCTTCGACATCAAGTTACCAAATTCCTTGCAATATGCTTCATTTGTTGACCCGAAGATGATATCATCAACGTAGACTTGACAAATGAAGATCTCTCCATCAAGCTTCTTGGTGAATAGTGTGGTGTCGACCATCCCAATGGTGAAGCCCTTCTCAATGAGGAAGTCCCGGAGGCGCTCGTACCATGCTCTTGGGGCTTGCTTGAGCCCATATAGCGCCTTAGACAACCTATAAACATGTTTAGGATATCTAGGGTCTTCAAACCTGGGAGGTTGATCAACATAGACTAGTTCATTTATGAAGCCATTTAAAAATGCACTTTTCACATCCATTTGATATAATTTAATGTCATGATGTGATGCATATGCAAGGAGGATACGGATGGCTTCGAGTCTTGCAACCGGTGCAAAGGTCTCTCCAAAATCCAAACCTTCAACTTGAGAGAACCCCTTTGCTACTAGCCTTGCCTTGTTTCTAACAACCTTGCCTTGATCATCTTGCTTGTTTCTAAACACCCATTTTGTTCCAATGACTCTTGCGCCTTTGGGTCGCTCTTCAAGTGTCCAAACTTGGTTGCGAGTGAAGTTGTTTAATTCTTCATGCATAGCATTCACCCAATCCGGATCACCTAAAGCTTCATCTATAATGGTAGGCTCAACAAGAGACACAAAGGAGTGATGTTCAATATATAAAGCAAGTTTTTGAGATCGAGTCATTACACCCCTTGTTGGACTCCCTATGATGAGTTCTTGAGGATGAGCTTGTAGTAGAGGCGTAGTCCTTTGATCAACCACTTGAGGGGCCGCTTGTGGAGCATCAACATCTTGAGCTTGTACCACCATTTGATCATGGGAGACATGAGTATCTTCAAATGGATCCCTTCCATCTTTGTCATCAACATGTGGTACATTGGATGAAGATGTCTTGTCAATTACTTGCACATCATCATCATCATCTTTAGGCTTGATGGCTCCAACCGGCATGTTCTTCATTGCTTCCCTCAATGGTTCATCACCTACATCATCAAGATTTTCATGCTCTCCTTGAGAGCCATTAGATTCATCAAATTCCACATCATATGTTTCTTCTACCATCCCGGTGGCATGGTTGAATACTCGATATGCTTTGGACTTCAATGAGTAACCAACAAGAAAACCAATATCACATCGGCGTTGAAACATCCCTAGGTGTTGGCACTTCTTGTAGATGTAGCATTTGCACCCAAACACTCTAAAGAATGATATGTCCGGCTTCTTGTTGTTGAGTATCTCATAGGGGGTCTTGCCAAGGAGACGATGGGGGAACAACCGGTTTGATGCATAGCGAGCGGTGTTGATTGCTTCCGCCCAAAATCTTTCCGGTGTAGTGTACTCATCTAACATTGTCCTTGCTAGGGTGATTAGTGTCCGATTCTTCCTCTCAACTACCCCATTTTGTTGTGGTGTGTAGGTTGCAGAGACTTCATGCTTGATCCCAACTTCATCACAATATTGCTCAATGTGGGTGTTGTCAAATTCTCTTCCATTGTCACTTCTTATCTTCTTGATCTTCAAGTCAAACTCATTTTGGGCTCTCTTGGCAAACTTCTTGAAAGAAGGGGTTGCTTCGGATTTATCATGAAGAAAGAATACCCAAGTGTATCTTGAATAGTCATCAACAATCACTAGATAATAGAGATTTCCACCCAAGCTAGCATATGTTGTTGGCCCAAATAGATCCATGTGAAGTAGTTCTAACTCTCTTGATGTTGATACAAAGGCTTTGGTTGGATGAGTGTTTGCAACTTGCTTGCTGGCTTGACATGCACTACACAATTTGTCCTTCTCAAATTTGACATCCTTCAAGCCCCTAACCAAATCCTTCTTCAATAGCTTGTTGAGAGTGTTCATTCCAACATGTGCTAATCTTCTATGCCATAGCCAACCAAGTGATTGCTTAGTGAACAAGCATGTCTTCAAGTTGGCATCTTCGGAGGTGAAATCCACTAGATAGAGATTGTTGTATCTAAAGCCTTTGAATATCACTTGTGTATCATCTTTCTTGGTTACAACCACTTCCTTGTCGGTGAACAAACATTGAAAGCCAAGATCACATAGTTGCCCAACGGATAGCAAGTTGAAGCTCAATGATGCAACTAGAAGCACATTGGAGATGGTATGATCATTTGATATAGCCACTTTGCCCAATCCCTTGACATTGCCCTTTGAGTTGTCACCAAATGTTATCTTCTCTTGGTCATTGACATTCTCTTCAAGTGAGGTGAACATCCGGGGATCACCGGTCATATGTTGTGTGCAACCACTATCAATCACCCAATGAGATCCACCGGTCTTGTAGTTCACCTACACACATAAGAAATCAAGCTTGAGCTTTTGGGACCCAAACTTGTTGAGGTCCCTTAACCTTCTCTACTAGTGACTTTGCAACCCAAATTTGCTTTGGCCTATTCTTGTTAGGAGGCCCCATGAACATGACTTTGATCTTGCCACTAGAATCTTGTCTAAGCATGTAGTGAGCATTGAAAGCAAAGGGCCTAGCATGCTTGGGCAAGGGTGTAGGCTTTGACTCTTCACAATCATGAGCAAAGTGACCTTCCTTTCCACACTCATAGCATCTTCCAATCTTCTTCTTCTTTGGCTTAGTGATGCTCTTGCGTTGCTTCATCTTCTCTTGAAGAAAGCCAATGCCATTCCTATTTGTCTTCATGACCGTGTTCATGAGTAGTTCACTTTGAAGACATTGTCCCTTGGTGAATTTCTTCAACCCGGTGGTGAGGTGCTCCTTCTCATTCTTGAGCTTGTCATTCTTGTAACACCTCTGGTGTTTAAGCATGTAATTAACTTGACATATCATCATTAGCATCATTAATCATCTTGATCATGATTTCATGTGTATGCATTTGCTTAGTGTATCATTTTATGTGATGTACCTCTATTGCAAAAACCCTTATTAGTCCACTTCTCTCTATAGGGGCAAAATGGTAATTTCACCTCTGTGCCTAGTTCTATGTAATTCTTGTTCAAATTTAGTGCCCGGATGTTTGTTGCTTTGATCAAAGTTCAAAAATCAGATTTGATTTGAGTTTCCTTTTGCAAAACCCTAAAATCCCAAATCCTGGATTTATTCCCTTTTTGATAACTTTTTCAAAATTCAAAATTTTGAGTTGGTTCAAAAAGCAAAGTTGTGAATCTGACCTAGAGGAACAACTTTGGTATTTACAGATTTCTATGTTTCTACATAAAATTTGAAGTAATTTCAAATTCATTCAAATTCCAGTTTTTGTCCCCTTTTCAGTTTTAAAAATTTATTCAAAAACTATTGAGTTTCAGAAAAAGTGTATATTAGCAAAGTTGTAGGTTTTGACAAATGGAACAACTTTCTCATATAAGGATTTTCAAGTTTCAGTTTGAAATCCAAAGTAATTTTGATTTGAATCAAAGTTGAAAAATGTTCCCTTTTCTGTTTTTGATTATAGTTCAAAAACTATTTGGAATTTGAAAATGTTGTTATTGACAAAGTTGTAGATCTCATTTTTCTGAACAACTTTGGTGTTTTGAGTTTTTGTCGCACAGTTTAATTTTGAGAGTAATTTGCAAAATACAGAGGTCAGCCAAAAGTCAAACCCTAAGGCCTAGCACTGTTCGTCCCCTACCTCTAGCCGGCGCAGTGCAGAGGGGGCCCCGGCCGTGGCCGAGCCTCCGGCGCTGCGCGTGCCGCGTGCCTGGCTGCTCCCCACGCGCCACCAACCTGCCGCCGCTGTCCCCCTGTTCCCTCCGCGCCCGCACGCGAGCGCTGACCCTCGCTCTCCGGCCCCTACAGTGTCCAGCGCGCCGCCGCCGCGTGGCCATTGCCGGCCGAGCTTGCGCCCGAGCCCCGGCTGCACGCCAGCTTATCCGCCAGAGCGCAATCGAGTGCGCACGCCCCCGCAAACCTTACCCGCGTAACCCCGAGCTCTCTACCGTCCCATAGCCGCGGCTATATAAGCCGCCGGAGCCCCGAGCTCCGCATTCAACCCCGCCACCGTGGTCAGCCCACTCCAGACACTCCGCCGCTCCACCATCTAGCCCGAAAGCTCCGCCTTGAGCTCGTGAAGCTTTCCCACCCTTCAATTTCACCTTCCCCGCCTCCGTTTGCCCGGCGTAACCCCATCTTCCCAATCTCCGACGGAACACCGGTGAACTCGGGTTCGTGGAATTCGCCGTCTCCGGTCTTGATCATCTCCCTCCGACCCTCGCATTCGCTTCCCTGTCTCCGTGCGGCTCTAACCTGGCCTTTGCGGCTCTGTTTGATGCCCAGGGTCGCCACTGCGCCGATCGCCGCCGCTCGCCGTCCGCCGGTCATCGCCGTTCGTCCACCTCCGTTCATCCCCTCACCTCGCCGAGTTCCTTGATCGACGCGGGTGAGCCCTCTGATCACGCTCGTGCCCTCAGCTCTGCCGCGGAGTGCCCAGTTTGGCCGGCGTAAACGCGCCGCCGCGCTCGGGTCACCGCCGGTGTAACGTAACGGCTCTAATCCCATGGCCCACTGATCACCGTCAACCACTGACAGTCGATCCGTACAGCCAATAGATTAGGACCGGTTCCGCTACTGGGCTACATCAGTGCCCGTTGTCCGCAGGATCATCTCATAATTCAGTTACAATCTCTTTAACATTTTGACAAATAACATCGGAGTAAATAGCGGAAGACTTAGATAACAATAGTTTTACAAACCAGGGTTCAACATAAAATTAAAGTGAAGTTATTACAGACCATAGTTCAAATAGATAGAGTTGGCAGAGTAGCATATGACAACAACTGAAGGTAACGATACTTCACCCAGCCCGAGGGTGAATAATCACTCATCGGCCTCATCGGCCTCTTCCTGAACAACAGTCACACAGCAAGGTCCAAGGCATACTGAGGAATCTGTCATACCTGCAACATGGGTAATAAAACCCTGAGTACAAAGGTACTCAACAAGACTTACCCGACTAAAGAAAAAGGGAGAAGACTCAGGAATGAAAGGCTTAGGCAAGGCTTGAACAAGATCGAGAAATTTGCAGAAAAAGCATTTTGAGTTTTTCCGTCAGCAACAAGCACCTCGGGACTCTAACCCAAGAGTACAGGTCCAGCAACAAGCACCTCGGGACTCTAACCCAAGAGTACAGGTCCTGTTTGCAGAAAAAGCATCTTGTAAAACTTGTTTTTATTTTGGAAAGGTTCAAGTATTCCTCAGTTCTTCATCATTCATGATTCATTTTACATTTCAAAACATTCCTAGTTGAGAACCACTCTCCGTTGACAGTCAGTGGACCAAGTCTCCATAACCGAGGAGCAACGTTAATCCGGATAAAGAATACTCAGCTGAGGATCCCTATTCACACTGCATATGTAGCACCCAAGCTTGCATATGCCAACCCGTCTACCACGATTCCTCCAAGATTGGGCCCGGTCCTACGCCACCCGGAAGTACAGTACACCACTCCAATCCGGGACTCTAACCCACGTGGGTACATGCTACTTCCGCCATCTCTCCACTCCCAGTGCGCGGTTGTCGGTCCAATAATGGATTTCTCGGAGCCAGAGCTTTCCGTAGTATGTGAATAGTTACAAGTCTTGACCAGCAGGCCCCCATACGGATGGTCCCTACATTTTTCCGCCAGCGACAAGCACCTCGGGACTCTAACCCAAGAGTACAGGTCCTGTCGGTTTTTCAACCCTGTCCCGGTCGGTGTCAACTGTTGAGTCCCGGACTACAACATGACGGCACCGTACGCAAGGACAACCTCTTCTCGACAATGACCACATGCTAGCTAGGCAAGCAGCCATCGAACGGGAAGTAAAACCAAATTCCCATAAAGTTTCTTTCAGTGATCACACTTTTGAAATTGGCATTTTTGCAAATCTATTATATAGCATCACTAAGCATTTTTGCAAATAGTTTTTTAAAACAAGGCGGGTGGATCCTTTGGTGGAGGTAAATAATGCAGGAGGCAATAGGTCATCACACAACTCCTATAACCTAATGCAGTAATTTAACTCAAAAGCATTTAAGGAAAACATTTTATAAATGGAAGGGTTAAATGCACCGGGGCTTGCCTTGGATGGCAAGGAGAGCAGACTCGGGGTAGGAGTAGGTGTTGGAGCTCGGGGTCGCCTTGGGAACAGATCCTTCGGTGGCTACCTCGACTTCAGATCCTTCTTCGTCAACTATACGGATGCAATGATGAATGCTCATGAGAATGCTAGTATGAACAAAGTGCAGGATAAAACTAGAGTACAGTTTTGCAAAGAATAAGTGGTTGTTAAAGTGGACAAAAGATTACTTAACCCTTTCTAGCAATATTAGCTAACTTTATTAAGCAACTTTTATATGACTTAAGCATAATCATCACAAGGCATCACAAACATCATAGACCAGAGGGGTATGGGTCTATGAACATCAAACAATCCAAAGATCACATCATCAAACACTTATTACCAACACTAATCACTTTTTCTATTTTCCTAAATTAATTAAAAAGGTCATTTTATGAAGTTGCTCCAAAAATTACCAAATTAATCACATAAGTTAATTATGGCATAAACAGATGGTAAAACAATTTTCATAATTTTTGGAGGTCATTAAGGTGCTCAAATAAAATCAGACATTAATTAGCAAAAGGCACTATTCAATAATTAAAATAAAAGCTCAAAAATCAACTTGTTCCAAAAGACTTCAAAATTTTACCAGAGACTAAACATGGCATAAGAAGCTCACAAAAATTTGTCTCATGATTTTTGGAGTTATAAATCACTCTCCAAAAATACCAAAACCTTCATTTTTCAATTAAAAGGGAAATTTTACATTTTCAAATTTTTGCACAAAACTCAAGTTTCAAATTTTTATAAAATACTCCAGAGCATAAAGAGTCTACCACAAAAATTTCAGAATTTTTGGATGCACACAGAAAATCATACAAAAAAGAGAAAACTGAACACTATTCACATCTCTCAGAAAAAGAGAAGAGCACTGTGCTCCTTCTAGGCCGGGCTCGGCGAGTCGCGGGGCTCGGGCGAATCGGAGAAGTGAGCCTCAGTCCGAGGCCGGACTCGGGCGAGGCGGAGAACATGCGTCGCCGAGGCTTGGGCTCGGCCGAAGCGGAGGGCATGCGCTCGCCGAGGCTTGGGCTCGGGCGAGACGGAAAAACAAGCCTCCGTCCGAGACCTGACTGGGAGGGCTCGGGCGAAACGGAGAGGAAACAGAGACCGGAGGCTCGGATGCTTACCACGTGTCGGAGGCAGGGCTCGAGGGTGAGGCTCGACTCGAGGGTGAGGCTCGACTCGAGGGTGAGGCTCGACACGAGGGTGAGGCTCGACACGAGGGTGAGGCTCGACACGCTCGAGGGAGAAGATGACCGCGGCGGCGCTCCGGCGGTCCGGCGGTCCTGCGCAGCACACGCGACCGCAAGGGCCGGGTTAGAGTCGCACGGGACCAAGGAACACAACACGGGGGTCGGTGAGAGATGATCATGGCCGGAGACGGCGAATTCCACGAACCCGAGCTCGCCGGGATTCTGCCGGAGAAGGGGACGGCGAGCTTACGCCGGTCAAACGGCGGCGGGAAGGTGAAATTGAAGGGTGGGAAAGCTTCACGAGCTCAAGGCGAAGCTTCCGAGCTAGGTGGTGGAGCGGCGGAGTGACTGGAGAGAGCTGGCCACGGCGGCGGGGGTGAGTGCGGAGGTCGGAGCTCCGGCGGCTTATATAGCCGCGGCTAGGGGACGGTAGAGACTTCGGGGTTGCGCGGGTAAGGTTTGCGGGGGCGTGCGCACTCGATTGCGCTCTGGCGGTCGAGCTGGCGTGCAGCCGGGGGCTCGGGCACAAGCTCGGCCGGCGATGGCCACGCGGCGGCGGCGGCTGGGCACTGTAGGGGCCGAGAGCAAGGGTCAGCGCTCGCGTGCGGGCGCGGAGGGAACCGGGAGACAGCGGCGGCAGGATAAGGGCGCGTGGGGAGCAGCCGCCTGCGCTGCAGCCGCAGCGCCGGCGCCATGGCCGGGCCCCCCTGGCCTCTGGCTCTACGGGAAGAAGAACAGTGCTAGGGTCTAGGGTTTGACTTTTGGCCAGTTTCTGTATTTTGCAAAAATCTCCCAAAATTTGAACTGTGCGACAAAAACTCCAAATACCAAAGTTGTTCAGAAAAAAGAGATCTACAACTTTGTCAATATGCACATTTTCAAATTCCAAATAGTTTTTGAACTATATTCAAAAACAGAAAAGGGGACACTTTTCAAATTTGATTCAAATCAAAATTACTTTGGATTTCAAACTGAAACTTGAAAATCTTCCAATATGAAAGTTGTTCCATTTGACAAAACCTATAACTTTGCTAATACACACTTTTTCTGAAACTCAATAGTTTTTGAATAACTTTTTAAAACTGAAAAGGGGACAAAAACTGGAATTTGAATGAATTTGAAATTACTTCAAATTTTATATAGAAACATGGAAATCTGTAAATACCAAAGTTGTTCCTCTTGATCAGATTCACAACTTTGCTTTTTGAACCAACTCAAAATTTTGAATTTTGAAAAAGTTATTAAAAAGGGAATAAATCCAGGATTTGGGATTTTAGGGTTTTGCAAAAGGAAACTCAATTCAAATCTGATTTTTGAACTTGGATCAAAGCAACAAACATCAGGGCACTAAATTTGAACAGGAATTACATAGAACTAGGCACAGAGGTGAAATTACCATTTTGCCCTTATAGGAAGAATGGGCTAATAAGGGTTTTTGCAATAGAGGTACATCACATAAAATGATATACTTAAGCAAATGCATACACATGAAATCATGATCAAGATGATTAATGATGCTAATGATGATATGTCAAGTTAATTACATGCTTAAATACCAGAGGTGTTACAGCCTTCCCCCCTTAAAGAAATCTCGCCCTGAGATTCTGCGTCTTAAGAAAGACAAAGAAGGGCAAAAGGCAAAACTTTACATAGACAGGGATTCGAGAAAGTCGGGATAGTTCTTTGCCAAGAAGTCTTCAGATTCCCAGGTAGCTTCTTCTTCAGAGTGCTGGTTCCACTGGATTTTGTACCACCTTGTGGTAGTTCTTCGAGTAACTCGATCTTTGTGATCCAACACGCGAACTGGATATTCCGAGTAGGATAGATCAGGCTCTAGCTCGACTCCTTCAACTTCCACGACATGTTCTGGTACTCGGAGGCACTTCTTGAGTTGGGAGACATGGAAAACATTGTGGACAGCCGAGAGATGATCGGGCAACTTCAGCTTGTAAGCTACTTTGCCACAACATTCCAAAATCTCAAACGGACCAATGTAGCGGGGTGCTAACTTTCCCTTGACTCCAAAACGAGTGACTCCTTTGGTTGGTGAGACCTTGAGATATACGTAATCTCCAACTTGAAACTTCAGAGGTCGACGTCTCTTGTCAGCATAACTCTTTTGTCGGGATTGGGCAATCTTCATGTTCTCTTGTATCTGCTTGACTTTCTCTTCCATATCTTTGACCAGGTCAACTCCAAAGAATTCTCTTTCTCCGGGCTCAGACCAACTGAGGGGTGTACGACAACGACGACCGTACAGTGCTTCAAAGGGTGCCATTTTGATGCTTTCTTGATAACTGTTATTATATGAGAACTCTGCCAAGGGCAAACAGTCATCCCAAGTATCTGCGAAGGTGAGCACACATGCTCTCAACATATCCTCTAATACTTGGTTGACTCGCTCAGTTTGTCCATCTGTTTGTGGACGATATGCTGTACTATGCAAGAGCTTGGTTCCAAGTGAGGTATGGAACGCTTTCCAGAACTTTGCGACAAACTGAGTACCACGATCAGAGATAATGGTCTTGGGTATTCCATGAAGCTTCACTATGTTGTTCTTGTACAAGGCGGCATACGTGGGGACGGCATAGCTGGTCTTGACTGGCAGAAAGTGAGCTTGTTTGGTGAGTCGGTCCACGATTACCCAAATGGAATCAAAACCTTTCTTAGTCTTGGGTAGTCCATTGATAAAATCCATGCTGATATCTTCCCACTTCCAGGCAGGTACAGATAAAGGCTGCAATTCTCCTCCAGGCTTCATGTGCACGGCTTTGACTTTCTGACAAGTATCACAGCGAGCGACATAGCGAGCGATTTCAATCTTCATCTTTGTCCACCAGAATCTCTGCCTTAGATCTTGGTACATCTTGTTGCTGCCGGGGTGGATGGAAAACCTAGACAGGTGTGCCTCATCAAGGATCAACTGTCTCAACTCAGGCACCTTGGGAACTACTAGACGGTTCTTGAACCAAACAACTCCTACATCATCGATCCTGAAACAATCAGCCTTACCGGTCTGGACCTTTTTGATGATGTGCTTGATTCCGGGGTTATCTTTCTGTGCAGCGATGACTTGTTCCCTGACCGATGTTTCTATCCTGACATTGTTCAGGCTTCCTTGCGGAACTATCTCAATACCCATCCTTTCAAGAGCATGGCACAAGGAAAGATCATAGGGCTTCGTCGTCAGACAGTTGCAGTATGACTTGCGACTGAGGGCATCGGCAACTACATTTGCCTTACCAGGATGGTAATGCACTGCGATATCATAGTCCTTGATTAACTCAAGCCATCTTCGCTGCCTCATGTTCAACTCTTCTTGAGTGAAGATATACTTCAGGCTCTTATGATCGGTGTACACATTGCAGGTACTGCCCAACAGATAATGACGCCATATCTTCAAAGCATGAACCACTGCTGCTAACTCAAGGTCATGGGTTGGATAATTCTCCTCATGTCGCCTAAGCTGCCGTGAGGCATAAGCGATCATTCGACCTTCTTGCATGAAAACACAGCCTAACCCAGTACCAGATGCATCACAGTATACATCAAAGGGTTTCTCGATGTCTGGTTGAGCTAGGACTGGTGATGTAGTTAGCAGTTTCTTCAAGGCTTGAAAAGCTTGCTCACAGGCTGTTGACCAAACAAAATCCACGGAATTCTTCAACAACTCTGTGATAGGCTTGGCAACTCTGGAGAAGTCTGGGATGAAACGACGATAGTATCCAGCCATTCCCATGAAGCTGCGAACTTCGCGGACAGTGGTAGGTGGCTTCCAATCCAAGATATCTGCCACTTTTCCAGGGTCAACTGACACACCTTCAGCGGACAGGACATGACCAAGGAATTGAATTCGATCTAGCCAGAATTCACATTTACTGAACTTGGCATACAGCTGGTGATCTCTGAGACGAGAGAGAACGACACGAAGATGCTTGGCATGATCTTCAGGAGTTCTTGAATAAACAAGGATGTCGTCAATGAACACGACTACAAATTTATCGAGCTCTGGCATGAAACAGAGTTCATGAGATACATGAAATGAGCGGGGGCATTGGTCAAGCCAAAAGACATGACCAAGTACTCATATAGGCCGTATCTGGTGGTGAAAGCTGTTTTGGGAATATCTTCAGGACGGATTTTTATTTGGTGGTAACCAGATCTGAGGTCAATCTTGGAAAACACTCTGGCTCCAGATAACTGGTCAAACAGAAGATCAATACGAGGCAAGGGATATTTGTTTATGATGGTGACCTCGTTGAGTGGGCGATAATCAACGCAAAGACGAAGACTTTTGTCCTTCTTCTTCACAAAGATAGCAGGACAGCCCCAAGGAGACGAGCTTGGGCGAATGAAACCCTTGTCCAACAAATCTTGTAATTGGATTTTTAGTTCTGCCAACTCTCTGGGAGGCATTCGATAAGCTCTACGGGATATAGGAGCAGTCCCGGTCTTTAGCTCTATAGCAAACTCAACATCCAAAGATTGATTTTTGAACGAAACTGACTGATAAGATTCATTGATGCAAGGATAGATAACTGATACAAAGGTTCGATAGATAACCACAGACTGACAAAGGAAAGGTACAAGACAAGATACAAACTCGACTAGACAGAAGACCAACTAACGCCCCAAACCTAGACTTAAGGCTTTAGGTGAGCAGATGGCATAGACACAACGAGTCTAGTCATCGTTGATGAAGATCAACTCTTCGTCATCATCATCATCCTCGATGATAAGCTCAGGCTCTTCCTCCTCATTCTCATCTTCAACGTGGACATCTTCAGCAGGTTCCACTTCCACGTTCTGATCGGGCTCGTGTTCCACTTCAGGTTCCTCCACGACTCCGTCTTCGGGGTCTTCCACAACCGGGGGTACCAAGGGATGGAGTTGATCATGTAGCTGATGCACTTCCTCATGAAGCATATCATTGAACTGCTCAATCTGGGCGGTGTATTGCTGCAGTCCATGGAGCTGGGCTCTGGTGACATCCTCTCGGATCCATGTTGCATCACGCTGCTGGATAGCGCGAACCACATTCCGGTTAGCTTCCTCAAGAGCGGCTCGTGCCTCATAAAACTCCATGCGGGAAAGGTAAAAGTCATGCTCCATATTCTCCATTTCAGCCTTCAGATTCTTGATTTCCTCCTTCAGCTGCTTGCGGGTGCGGCGGGGAAAGCGACGACCATTGGAGGATTCTCCAGTCTCTTCTCCGGTGCGTGGCGCCAGCTGGTGACGCGGCACACCGTTCGGTCCAGTCGACTTGCGGGCAGTCCGCTTGATAATGGCCATATCTGGACAAGAGGTTATAGATGAGAAAGGCTAGCAAGAAAAAGGTATAGGCATACTAACCCAACGAACTCTTTTATAAACTTAAGTGAATGTGACATGATGCATGAATCGTTCCTACGGAACAAGGCAATGCAACTACTAAGGTAAGGTACATAGGGCTTATACAAGTTGTCTTGCTACTAGTTGCCAAAGACAAGATGAGATGAGAGAAGCAATTTGGACTCAAAATAGTCAGGTTTAGTTTTTGTTAAAAACATTTTGAAGTTTTCGCAAAAAGATTGCAACGTCATAGTGAGATGCTCCGATACCACTCTGTAACGTAACGGCTCTAATCCCATGGCCCACTGATCACCGTCAACCACTGACAGTCGATCCGTACAGCCAATAGATTAGGACCGGTTCCGCTACTGGGCTACATCAGTGCCCGTTGTCCGCAGGATCATCTCATAATTCAGTTACAATCTCTTTAACATTTTGACAAATAACATCGGAGTAAATAGCGGAAGACTTAGATAACAATAGTTTTACAAACCAGGGTTCAACATAAAATTAAAGTGAAGTTATTACAGACCATAGTTCAAATAGATAGAGTTGGCAGAGTAGCATATGACAACAACTGAAGGTAACGATACTTCACCCAGCCCGAGGGTGAATAATCACTCATCGGCCTCATCGGCCTCTTCCTGAACAACAGTCACACAGCAAGGTCCAAGGCATACTGAGGAATCTGTCATACCTGCAACATGGGTAATAAAACCCTGAGTACAAAGGTACTCAACAAGACTTACCCGACTAAAGAAAAAGGGAGAAGACTCAGGAATGAAAGGCTTAGGCAAGGCTTGAACAAGATCGAGAAATTTGCAGAAAAAGCATTTTGAGTTTTTCCGTCAGCAACAAGCACCTCGGGACTCTAACCCAAGAGTACAGGTCCAGCAACAAGCACCTCGGGACTCTAACCCAAGAGTACAGGTCCTGTTTGCAGAAAAAGCATCTTGTAAAACTTGTTTTTATTTTGGAAAGGTTCAAGTATTCCTCAGTTCTTCATCATTCATGATTCATTTTACATTTCAAAACATTCCTAGTTGAGAACCACTCTCCGTTGACAGTCAGTGGACCAAGTCTCCATAACCGAGGAGCAACGTTAATCCGGATAAAGAATACTCAGCTGAGGATCCCTATTCACACTGCATATGTAGCACCCAAGCTTGCATATGCCAACCCGTCTACCACGATTCCTCCAAGATTGGGCCCGGTCCTACGCCACCCGGAAGTACAGTACACCACTCCAATCCGGGACTCTAACCCACGTGGGTACATGCTACTTCCGCCATCTCTCCACTCCCAGTGCGCGGTTGTCGGTCCAATAATGGATTTCTCGGAGCCAGAGCTTTCCGTAGTATGTGAATAGTTACAAGTCTTGACCAGCAGGCCCCCATACGGATGGTCCCTACATTTTTCCGCCAGCGACAAGCACCTCGGGACTCTAACCCAAGAGTACAGGTCCTGTCGGTTTTTCAACCCTGTCCCGGTCGGTGTCAACTGTTGAGTCCCGGACTACAACATGACGGCACCGTACGCAAGGACAACCTCTTCTCGACAATGACCACATGCTAGCTAGGCAAGCAGCCATCGAACGGGAAGTAAAACCAAATTCCCATAAAGTTTCTTTCAGTGATCACACTTTTGAAATTGGCATTTTTGCAAATCTATTATATAGCATCACTAAGCATTTTTGCAAATAGTTTTTTAAAACAAGGCGGGTGGATCCTTTGGTGGAGGTAAATAATGCAGGAGGCAATAGGTCATCACACAACTCCTATAACCTAATGCAGTAATTTAACTCAAAAGCATTTAAGGAAAACATTTTATAAATGGAAGGGTTAAATGCACCGGGGCTTGCCTTGGATGGCAAGGAGAGCAGACTCGGGGTAGGAGTAGGTGTTGGAGCTCGGGGTCGCCTTGGGAACAGATCCTTCGGTGGCTACCTCGACTTCAGATCCTTCTTCGTCAACTATACGGATGCAATGATGAATGCTCATGAGAATGCTAGTATGAACAAAGTGCAGGATAAAACTAGAGTACAGTTTTGCAAAGAATAAGTGGTTGTTAAAGTGGACAAAAGATTACTTAACCCTTTCTAGCAATATTAGCTAACTTTATTAAGCAACTTTTATATGACTTAAGCATAATCATCACAAGGCATCACAAACATCATAGACCAGAGGGGTATGGGTCTATGAACATCAAACAATCCAAAGATCACATCATCAAACACTTATTACCAACACTAATCACTTTTTCTATTTTCCTAAATTAATTAAAAAGGTCATTTTATGAAGTTGCTCCAAAAATTACCAAATTAATCACATAAGTTAATTATGGCATAAACAGATGGTAAAACAATTTTCATAATTTTTGGAGGTCATTAAGGTGCTCAAATAAAATCAGACATTAATTAGCAAAAGGCACTATTCAATAATTAAAATAAAAGCTCAAAAAATCAACTTGTTCCAAAAGACTTCAAAATTTTACCAGAGACTAAACATGGCATAAGAAGCTCACAAAAATTTGTCTCATGATTTTTGGAGTTATAAATCACTCTCCAAAAATACCAAAACCTTCATTTTTCAATTAAAAGGGAAATTTTACATTTTCAAATTTTTGCACAAAACTCAAGTTTCAAATTTTTATAAAATACTCCAGAGCATAAAGAGTCTACCACAAAAATTTCAGAAGTTTTGGATGCACACAGAAAATCATACAAAAAAGAGAAAACTGAACACTATTCACATCTCTCAGAAAAAGAGAAGAGCACTGTGCTCCTTCTAGGCCGGGCTCGGCGAGTCGCGGGGCTCGGGCGAATCGGAGAAGTGAGCCTCAGTCCGAGGCCGGACTCGGGCGAGGCGGAGAACATGCGTCGCCGAGGCTTGGGCTCGGCCGAAGCGGAGGGCATGCGCTCGCCGAGGCTTGGGCTCGGGCGAGACGGAAAAACAAGCCTCCGTCCGAGACCTGACTGGGAGGGCTCGGGCGAAACGGAGAGGAAACAGAGACCGGAGGCTCGGATGCTTACCACGTGTCGGAGGCAGGGCTCGAGGGTGAGGCTCGACTCGAGGGTGAGGCTCGACTCGAGGGTGAGGCTCGACACGAGGGTGAGGCTCGACACGCTCGAGGGAGAAGATGACCGCGGCGGCGCTCCGGCGGTCCGGCGGTCCTGCGCAGCACACGCGACCGCAAGGGCCGGGTTAGAGTCGCACGGGACCAAGGAACACAACACGGGGGTCGGTGAGAGATGATCATGGCCGGAGACGGCGAATTCCACGAACCCGAGCTCGCCGGGATTCTGCCGGAGAAGGGGACGGCGAGCTTACGCCGGTCAAACGGCGGCGGGGAAGGTGAAATTGAAGGGTGGGAAAGCTTCACGAGCTCAAGGCGAAGCTTCCGAGCTAGGTGGTGGAGCGGCGGAGTGACTGGAGAGAGCTGGCCACGGCGGCGGGTGAGTGCGGAGGTCGGAGCTCCGGCGGCTTATATAGCCGCGGCTAGGGGACGGTAGAGACTTCGGGGTTGCGCGGGTAAGGTTTGCGGGGGCGTGCGCACTCGATTGCGCTCTGGCGGTCGAGCTGGCGTGCAGCCGGGGCTCGGGCACAAGCTCGGCCGGCGATGGCCACGCGGCGGCGGCGGCTGGGCACTGTAGGGGCCGAGAGCAAGGGTCAGCGCTCGCGTGCGGGCGCGGAGGGAACCGGGAGACAGCGGCGGCAGGATAAGGGCGCGTGGGGAGCAGCCGCCTGCGCTGCAGCCGCAGCGCCGGCGCCATGGCCGGGCCCCCCCTGGCCTCTGGCTCTACGGGAAGAAGAACAGTGCTAGGGTCTAGGGTTTGACTTTTGGCCAGTTTCTGTATTTTGCAAAAATCTCCCAAAATTTGAACTGTGCGACAAAAACTCCAAATACCAAAGTTGTTCAGAAAAAAGAGATCTACAACTTTGTCAATATGCACATTTTCAAATTCCAAATAGTTTTTGAACTATATTCAAAAACAGAAAAGGGGACACTTTTCAAATTTGATTCAAATCAAAATTACTTTGGATTTCAAACTGAAACTTGAAAATCTTCCAATATGAAAGTTGTTCCATTTGACAAAACCTATAACTTTGCTAATACACACTTTTTCTGAAACTCAATAGTTTTTGAATAACTTTTTAAAACTGAAAAGGGGACAAAAACTGGAATTTGAATGAATTTGAAATTACTTCAAATTTTATATAGAAACATGGAAATCTGTAAATACCAAAGTTGTTCCTCTTGATCAGATTCACAACTTTGCTTTTTGAACCAACTCAAAATTTTGAATTTTGAAAAAGTTATTAAAAAGGGAATAAATCCAGGATTTGGGATTTTAGGGTTTTGCAAAAGGAAACTCAATTCAAATCTGATTTTTGAACTTGGATCAAAGCAACAAACATCAGGGCACTAAATTTGAACAGGAATTACATAGAACTAGGCACAGAGGTGAAATTACCATTTTGCCCTTATAGGAAGAATGGGCTAATAAGGGTTTTTGCAATAGAGGTACATCACATAAAATGATATACTTAAGCAAATGCATACACATGAAATCATGATCAAGATGATTAATGATGCTAATGATGATATGTCAAGTTAATTACATGCTTAAACACCAGAGGTGTTACAGCCGACGAGCAGAGTGCCGCCGTTGTCGTCTCCTCCCTCGAGCACGTGTCGAGCCTCACCCTCGAGAACGAGTCGAGCCTCACCCTCGAGCCCTGCCTCCGACACGTGGTAAGCGTCCGAGCCTCCGGTCTCTGCTTCCACTCCGTTTCGCCCGAGCCCTCCCAGTCAGGTCTCGGACGGAGGCTTGTTTTTCCGTCTCGCCCGAGCCTTCCGTCTCGCCCGAGACCGCTTCGCCTGAGCCGAGCCTCGGCTACGCATGCTCTCCGCTTCGCCCGAGTCAGGCCTCGGACGGAGGCTTACTTCTCCGTCTCGCCCGAGCCTCCGGGCCAGGCCTCGGACGAAGCTGTCGCTTCCGTCTCAACCGAGCCCGTCTCGACCGAGCCCCGCGCGATTCGCCCGAGCCCCGCGATTCGCCGAGCCCGGCCTAGAAGGAGCACAGTGCTCTTCTCTTTTTCTGAGAGATGTGAATAGTGTTCTGTTTTCTCTTTTTTGTATGATTTTCTGTGTGCATCCAAAAATTCTGAAATTTTTGTGGTAGACTCTTTATGCTCTGGAGTATTTTATAAAAATATGAAACTTGAGATTTGTGCAAAGATTTAAAAATGTAAAATTCCCCTTTTAATTGAAAAATGGAGGTTTTGGTATTTTTGGAGAGTGATCTTTAACTCCAAAATTCTGGAGATAAATTTTTATGTGCTAGTTATGCCTTTCTGAGTCTCTGGTAAAATTTTGAAGTCTTTTGGAACAATTTGATTTTTGAGCATTTATTTTAATTCTTGAATAGTGCCTTTTGTTAATTAAATGTCTAGAATTATTTGAACACCTTAATGACCTCCAAAAATTATGAAATTTGTTTTGCCATCTATCTACACCATAATGAACTTATGTGATTAATTTGGTAATTTTTGGAGCAACTTCATAAAATGACCTTTTAAATAAATTAAGAAAATAGAAAAGATGAATTAGGGTTGGTAATAAGTGTTTGATGATGTGATCTTTGGATTGATTGATGTTCATAGACCCCTACCCTTTGGTCTATGATGTTCGTGATGCTATGTTTGGTTGATGCTTAGGATAATTATAATAAGGGCTAGTTTAATCAATATTGCTTAAGGAAGAAATGGTTACCTTTTATGCTCAACCTAGATTTCGACTATGCCTTGTTTAAGAGTAATCTAGAATCAGTGGAATTGTCTTGCACCATAAGTTCATATCATCATTCTCATGAGCATTCATCATTGCATCCGTATAGTTGACGAAGAAGGACCTGAAGTCGAGGTAGCCACCGAAGGATCTGTCCCCGAGGCAACCCCGAGCTCCGGCACCCACACCTCCAACCCCGAGTCCGTCCTTTTTGCCATTCAAGGCAAGCCCCGGTGCATTTAACCCTTCCTTGAATTTATAAAGTGATTTTCCTTAAATGCTTTTGAGTTAAATTATTGCATTAGGTTTATAGGAATTGAGTGATATCCTAACTGATGCATTATCCACCTTGACCACGGATACACCCAAAGCCTGCTTTTCAAAAGTATTTGAAAAATGCTTAGCAATGCTTATTGAATTAGACTTTGCAATAAAAATGCCAATTTCAAAAGTGTGATCACTGAAAGAAACTTTATGGGAATTTCTGGTTTACTCCCACTATTGGCTAAGTATCTGATCCGTACTTAGTCAATGGGAAGGAGAGGTTGTCCTCGCGTACGGTGCCGTCATGTTGTAGTCCGGGACTCAACAGTTGACACCGACCGGGACAGGGTTGAAAAACCGACAGGACCTGTACTCTTGGGTTAGAGTCCCGAGGTGCTTGTCGCTGGCGGAAAAATGTAGGGACCATCCGTATGGGGGCCTGCTGGTCAAGACTTGTAACTATTCACATACTACGGAAAGCTCTGGCTCCGAGAAATCCATTATTGGACCGACAACCGCGCACTGGGAGTGGAGAGATGGCGGAAGTAGCATGTACCCACGTGTCAGGACCTGTACTCTTGGGTTAGAGTCCCGAGGTACTTGTCGCTGGCGGAAAATTGGAGTGGTGTACTGTACTTCCGGGTGGCGTAGGACCGGGCCCAATCTTGGAGGAATCGTGGTAGACGAGTTGGCATATGCAAGCTTGGGTGCTACATATGCAGTGTGAATAGGGATCCTCAGCTGAGTATTATTTATCCGGATTAACGTTGCTCCTCGGTTATGGAGACTTGGTCCACTGACTGTCAACGGAGAGTGGTTCTCAACTAGGAATGTTTTGAAATATAAAATGAATCATGAATGATGAAGAATTGAGGAAGACTGAATCTTTCCAAAATAAAATAAGGTTTACAAAAATGCTTTTTCCGCAAAATACTTGAACTTGCTTAAAGCTTTACCTTGACTACCCTAAGCCTCTCATACCTGAGTCTTCTCCCTTTTTCTTTAGTCGGGTAAGTCTTGTTGAGTACCTTTGTACTCAGGGTTTTATTACCCATGTTGCAGGTATGGCAGATTCCTCAGTATGCCTTGGACCCTGCTGTGTGACTGTTGTTCAGGAAGAGGCCGATGAGGCCAATGAGTGATTATTCACCCTCGGGCTGGGTGAAGTATCTTTACCCTTTAGTTGTTGTCATATGCTACTCTGCCAACTCTATCTATTTGAACTATGGTCTGTAATAACTTCACTTTAATTTTATGTTGAACCCTGGTTTGTAAAACTATTGTTATCTAAGTCTTCCGCTATTTACTCCGATGTTATTTGTCAAAATGTTCAAGAGATTGTAACTGAATTGTGAGATGATCCTGCGGACATCGGGCACTGATGTAGCCCAGTAGCGGAACCGGTCTTAATCTCTTGGCTGTACGGATCGACTGTCAGTGGTTGACGGTGATCAGTGGGCCATGGGTTTAGGGCTGTTACGTTACAGAGTGGTATCGGAGCATCTCACTATGACGTTGCAATCTTTTTGCGAAAACTTCAAAATGTTTTTAACGAAAACTAAACTTGACTATTTTGAGTCCAAATTGCTTCTCTCATCTCATCTTGTCTTTGGCAACTAGTAGCAAGACAACTTGTATAAGCCCTATGTACCTTACCTTAGTAATTGCATTACCTTGTTCCGTAGGAACGATTCATGCATCATGTCACATTCACTTAAGTTTATAAAAGAGTTCGTTGGGTTAGTGTGCCTATACCTTTTTCTTGCTAGCCTTTCTCATCTATAACCTCTTGTCCAGATATGGCCATCATCAAGCGGACTGCACGCAAGTCGACTGGACCGAACAGTGTGCCGCGTCACCAGCTGGCGCCACGCACCGGAGAAGAGACTGGAGAATCCTCCAATGGTCGTCGCTTTCCCCGCCGCACCCGCAAGCAGCTGAAGGAGGAAATCAAGAATCTGAAGGCTGAAATGGAGAACATGGAGCATGACTTCTACCTTTCCCGCATGGAGTTTTATGAGGCACGAGCTTCCCTGGAGCAGGCCAACCGGAACACGGTTCGCGCTATCGAGCAGCGCAATGATGCTTGGACCCGCGAGGACGTTACCAGAGCCCAGCTCCATGGACTACAGCAATACACCGCCCAAATCGAGCAGTTCAATGATATGCTTCATGAGGAAGTACATCAGCTGCACGACCAGCTTCACCCCGTGATTCCACCAGTTGCTGAGGACCCCGAAGACGGAGTCGTGGAGGAACCTGAAATGGAACACGAGCCCGATCAGAATGAGGAAGTGGAACCTGCTGAAGATGTCCACGTTGAAGATGAAGATGAGGAGGAAGAGCCTGAGCTTATCATCGAAGATGATGATGATGACGAAGAGTTGATCTTCATCGATGATGACTAGACTCCTTGTGTCTGTACCATCTGCTTACCTAAAACCTTAGACTAGGTTTGGGGGCGTTAGTCTGTCTGTTGCCAAGTCTGGCATGTATCTTTCCTTTCGTACCTTTTCCCTTATCAGTCTGTTGTCATCTTTATCAAGCCAGCTATCTTTGTATCAGTGAAGTTGTCAATCAAGTTGTTTCAGAACCTTTGTCCATATATGCTGAGTTCCGAGTTGCTTATACAGATGCCTGTGAACACCCGTACCGGAGCCGGAGGTTCTGATGATGCCAACATCCCAAACCCTCCACCTGTACCAGCTACCCTAGCAGATGCCATTGCAGCTTTGGCCGCCGCTGCCAATCTGATGGCTCAGAATCAAGGGCAGCAGAACAACGGCAACCGTGGTCGCCGCAACAACCAAGAGACAACCTATGTGGACTTCACTGAAACACGACCACCGGTCTTCACAAAGGCCGACGAACCTCTCGAGGCTGACGACTGGTTACGCACCATGGAACAGAAGTTCAGTCTACTGCACTGCACAGAGATCCAGAAGCCTCGGTTCGCTTCTCAGCAGCTCCGTGGTCCTGCAAGTGCCTGGTACGCCAACCTGTTGGCGGCCCAGCCGGAAGGTCATCAGCTGACATGGGAAGAGTTCCGCACCGCTTTCAGAGCACATCACATCCCTTCGGGATTGATGAAAATGAAGTTGGATCAGTTCTTGGCCCTGCAACAGAAAGATTCCACCGTCATGCAGTACGTGGGACAATTCAACCACCTCAGCCAGTATGCCTCCGACTATGTCAACACAGAGGAAAAGAAGAGAGATTGTTTTCTCAGGGGTCTGCACCCTAAGATTCGCAGAGGTCTGTCCAACAACCTAAACGGATCCTACCATGATGTCGTTGACCGTGCTGTTGCTTTCGAGGAAAGCAACCGCCAGTATCAGGAAGAGAAGAAGAAGAAGAAGGCTGGGTCTAGCAGTTTCTCCAGCAACCATAAGCGCCCAAGAATCATCTACCACCCCAGCCACCACCAAAACCGTGCCCCATACCCCCATCAGCAAGTGGTCGTTCGTACCGCGGCCACCACCCACAATGCCAACCAGCAAAGTGCCACTCAGCCGAACGCCCCCGGTGTTCGTGTCACCACCCCACAAACAGCTTACAACCATCCATGCTACAACTGTGGCCAAGTGGGTCACTGGTCTCGCGAGTGCCCGAAACCCAAGAAGAATGCCCAGCATGCACAGAAAGGCCCTGGAGGATCACAGCAGCAGCACCGTGCACCGCAGCAGCACGTCCAGAAGGGCAAGCTTGTCAGGAAGCACGGGCAAGTCTACTTCACCACCGTCAGTAACATCCCAGAAGGAGAGCCCGTCATGCTCGGTAGGTTCCCTGTTGCCAATCATCCTGCAGTCGTCTTGTTTGATTCTGGTGCATCGCATTCCTTCATCAGTCGCACTTTTGTCATCAAGCATGAGTTGCCCATGGGGGAGTTAAAAGAAAGTTTCTGCATACTTTCGCCTGGAGGGCGGATAAATACTAAGGAAGTGGTCCGCAGTATACCAGTAATGTTGGGGGAACATGTCTTTCCTACCACCATGATAGTACTGCGCGATCAAGAGATAGATGTCATCTTAGGCATGAATTGGATGTGTCAGTATAAAGCCATGATAGACATCTTGAATAGAGTTGTGAGAGTGGATATTCCTAACAGTACCGCCAAACTCCTTCTCCAACTTCCTATGCCTTCAAAACCAGCTACCATACAGCTAAATGCTACCTATGATCAAGGGATCCGAGACATCCCTGTAGTCTGTGAGTTCCCTGATGTTTTTCCTGAAGATTTACCTGGTCTGCCTCCCGACCGTGATGTTGAGTTTGCTATAGAGCTAAAGCCCGGGACTGCTCCTATATCCCGTAGAGCTTATCGAATGCCTCCCAGAGAGTTGGCAGAGCTGAAGATCCAATTGCAAGAACTATTGGATAAGGGTCTCATTCGCCCAAGTTCATCTCCTTGGGGCTGTCCTGCTATCTTTGTGAAGAAGAAGGACAAAAGCCTTCGTCTGTGCGTTGACTATCGCCCGCTCAACGAGGTCACCATCAAAAATAAATATCCCTTGCCTCGCATTGATCTTCTGTTTGACCAGTTATCTGGAGCCAGAGTGTTTTCCAAGATCGACCTCAGATCTGGCTATCACCAAATAAAAATTCGTCCCGAAGATATTCCCAAAACAGCTTTCACCACCAGATACGGCCTATATGAGTACTTGGTCATGTCTTTTGGCTTGACCAATGCCCCCGCTCATTTCATGTATCTCATGAACTCTGTGTTCATGCCAGAGCTCGATAAATTTGTAGTCGTGTTCATTGACGACATCCTTGTTTATTCAAGAACTCCTGAAGATCATGCCAAGCATCTTCGTGTCGTTCTCTCTCGTCTCAGAGATCACCAGCTGTATGCCAAGTTCAGTAAATGTGAATTCTGGCTAGATCGAATTCAATTCCTTGGTCATGTCATGTCCGCTGAAGGTGTGTCAGTTGACCCTGGAAAAGTGGCAGATATCTTGGATTGGAAGCCACCTACCACTGTCCGCGAAGTTCGCAGCTTCATGGGAATGGCTGGATACTATCGTCGTTTCATCCCAGACTTCTCCAGAGTTGCCAAGCCTATCACAGAGTTGTTGAAGAATTCCGTGGATTTTGTTTGGTCAACAGCCTGTGAGCAAGCTTTTCAAGCCTTGAAGAAACTGCTAACTACATCACCAGTCCTAGCTCAACCAGACATCGAGAAACCCTTTGATGTATACTGTGATGCATCTGGTACTGGGTTAGGCTGTGTTTTCATGCAAGAAGGTCGAGTGATCGCTTATGCCTCACGGCAGCTTAGGCGACATGAGGAGAATTATCCAACCCATGACCTTGAATTAGCAGCAGTGGTGCATGCTTTGAAGATATGGCGTCATTATCTGTTGGGCAGTACCTGCAATGTGTACACCGATCACAAGAGCCTGAAGTATATCTTCACCCAAGAAGAGCTGAACATGAGGCAGCGAAGATGGCTTGAGTTAATCAAGGACTATGATATCGAAGTGCATTACCATCCTGGTAAGGCAAATGTAGTTGCCGATGCCCTCAGTCGCAAGTCATACTGCAACTGTCTGACGACGAAGCCCTATGATCTTTCCTTGTGCCATGCTCTTGAAAGGATGGGTATTGAGATAGTTCCGCAAGGAAGCCTGAACAATGTCAGGATAGAAACATCGGTCAAGGAACAAGTCATCGCTGCACAGAAAGATAACCCTGGAATCAAGCACATCATCGAAAAGGTCCAGACCGGTAAGGCTGATTGTTTCAGGATCGATGATGTAGGAGTTGTTTGGTTCAAGAACCGTCTAGTAGTTCCCAAGGTGCCTGAGTTGAGACAGTTGATCCTTGATGAGGCACACCTGTCTAGGTTTTCCATCCACCCCGGCAGCAACAAGATGTACCAAGATCTAAGGCAGAGATTCTGGTGGACAAAGATGAAGATTGAAATCGCTCGCTATGTCGCTCGCTGTGATACTTGCCAGAAAGTCAAAGCCGTGCACTTGAAGCCTGGAGGAGAATTGCAGTCTTTATCTGTACCTGCCTGGAAGTGGGAAGATATCAGTATGGATTTTATCAATGGATTGCCCAAGACTCAAAAAGGATTCGATTCCATTTGGGTAATCGTGGACCGACTCACCAAACAAGCTCACTTTCTGCCAGTCAAGACCAGCTACGCCGTCCCCACGTATGCCGCCTTGTACAAGAACAACATAGTGAAGCTTCATGGAATACCCAAGACCATTATCTCTGATCGTGGTACTCAGTTTGTCGCAAAGTTCTGGAAAGCGTTCCATACCTCACTTGGAACCAAGCTCTTGCATAGTACAGCATATCATCCACAAACAGATGGACAAACTGAGCGAGTCAACCAAGTGTTAGAGGATATGTTGAGAGCATGTGTGCTCACCTTCGCAGATACTTGGGATGACTGTTTGCCCTTGGCAGAGTTCTCATATAATAACAGTTATCAACAAAGCATCAAAATGGCACCATTTGAAGCACTGTACGGTCGTCGTTGTCGTACACCCCTCAGTTGGTCTGAGCCTGGAGAAAGAGAATTCTTTGGAGTTGACCTGGTCAAAGATATGGAAGAGAAAGTCAAGCAGATACAAGAGAACATGAAGATTGCCCAATCCCGACAAAAGAGTTATGCTGACAAGAGACGTCGACCTCTGAAGTTTCAAGTTGGAGATTACGTATATCTCAAGGTCTCACCAACCAAAGGAGTCACTCGTTTTGGAGTCAAGGGAAAGTTAGCACCCCGCTACATTGGTCCGTTTGAGATTTTGGAATGTTGTGGCAAGGTAGCTTACAAGCTGAAGTTGCCCGATCATCTCTCTGCTGTCCACAATGTTTTCCATGTCTCCCAACTCAAGAAGTGCCTCCGAGTACCAGAACATGTCGTGGAAGTTGAAGGTGTCGAGCTAGAGCCTGATCTATCCTACTCGGAATATCCAGTTCGCGTGTTGGATCACAAAGATCGAGTTACTCGAAGAACTACCACAAGGTGGTACAAAATCCAATGGAACCAGCACTCTGAAGAAGAAGCTACTTGGGAATCTGAAGACTTCTTGGCAAAGAACTATCCCGACTTTCTCGAATCCCTGTCTATGTAAAGTTTTGCCTTTTTCCCTTCTTTGTCCTTTCTTAAGACGCAGAATCTCGGGGCGAGATTTCTTTAAGGGGGGAAGGCTGTAACACCTCTGGTGTTTAAGCATGTAATTAACTTGACATATCATCATTAGCATCATTAATCATCTTGATCATGATTTCATGTGTATGCATTTGCTTAGTGTATCATTTTATGTGATGTACCTCTATTGCAAAAACCCTTATTAGTCCACTTCTCCCTATAGGGGCAAAATGGTAATTTCACCTCTGTGCCTAGTTCTATGTAATTCTTGTTCAAATTTAGTGCCCGGATGTTTGTTGCTTTGATCAAAGTTCAAAAATCAGATTTGATTTGAGTTTCCTTTTGCAAAACCCTAAAATCCCAAATCCTGGATTTATTCCCTTTTTGATAACTTTTTCAAAATTCAAAATTTTGAGTTGGTTCAAAAAGCAAAGTTGTGAATCTGACCTAGAGGAACAACTTTGGTATTTACAGATTTCTATGTTTCTACATAAA
This sequence comes from Coix lacryma-jobi var. lacryma-jobi, assembly GCA_009763385.1. Taxonomy (NCBI): domain Eukaryota; kingdom Viridiplantae; phylum Streptophyta; class Magnoliopsida; order Poales; family Poaceae; genus Coix; species Coix lacryma-jobi. Next base: position 35,501,331 of record CM019827.1, read on the forward strand.
ATTTGAAGTAATTTCAAATTCATTCAAATTCCAGTTTTTGTCCCCTTTTCAGTTTTAAAAATTTATTCAAAAACTATTGAGTTTCAGAAAAAGTGTATATTAGCAAAGTTGTAGGTTTTGACAAATGGAACAACTTTCTCATATAAGGATTTTCAAGTTTCAGTTTGAAATCCAAAGTAATTTTGATTTGAATCAAAGTTGAAAAATGTTCCCTTTTCTGTTTTTGATTATAGTTCAAAAACTATTTGGAATTTGAAAATGTTGTTATTGACAAAGTTGTAGATCTCATTTTTCTGAACAACTTTGGTGTTTTGAGTTTTTGTCGCACAGTTCAATTTTTGAGAGTAATTTGCAAAATACAGAGGTCAGCCAAAAGTCAAACCCTAAGGCCTAGCACTGTTCGTCCCCTACCTCTAGCCGGCGCAGTGCAGAGGGGGCCCCGGCCGTGGCCGAGCCTCCGGCGCTGCGCGTGCCGCGTGCCTGGCTGCTCCCCACGCGCCACCAACCTGCCGCCGCTGTCCCCCTGTTCCCTCCGCGCCCGCACGCGAGCGCTGACCCTCGCTCTCGGCCCCTACAGTGTCCAGCGCGCCGCCGCCGCGTGGCCATTGCCGGCCGAGCTTGCGCCCGAGCCCCGGCTGCACGCCAGCTTATCCGCCAGAGCGCAATCGAGTGCGCACGCCCCCGCAAACCTTACCCGCGTAACCCCGAGCTCTCTACCGTCCCATAGCCGCGGCTATATAAGCCGCCGGAGCCCCGAGCTCCGCATTCAACCCCGCCACCGTGGTCAGCCCACTCCAGACACTCCGCCGCTCCACCATCTAGCCCGAAAGCTCCGCCTTGAGCTCGTGAAGCTTTCCCACCCTTCAATTTCACCTTCCCCGCCTCCGTTTGCCCGGCGTAACCCCATCTTCCCAATCTCCAACGGAACACCGGTGAACTCGGGTTCGTGGAATTCGCCGTCTCCGGTCTTGATCATCTCCCTCCGACCCTCGCATTCGCTTCCCTGTCTCCGTGCGGCTCTAACCTGGCCTTTGCGGCTCTGTTTGATGCCCAGGGTCGCCACTGCGCCGATCGCCGCCGCTCGCCGTCCGCCGGTCATCGCCGTTCGTCCACCTCCGTTCATCCCCTCACCTCGCCGAGTTCCTTGATCGACGCGGGTGAGCCCTCTGATCACGCTCGTGCCCTCAGCTCTGCCGCGGAGTGCCCAGTTTGGCCGGCGTAAACGCGCCGCCGCGCTCGGGTCACCGCCGGCGAGCAGAGTGCCGCCGTTGTCGTCTCCTCCCTCGAGCACGTGTCGAGCCTCACCCTCGAGAACGAGTCGAGCCTCACCCTCGAGCCCTGCCTCCGACACGTGGTAAGCGTCCGAGCCTCCGGTCTCTGCTTGCACTCCGTTTCGCCCGAGCCCTCCCAGTCAGGTCTCGGACGGAGGCTTGTTTTTCCGTCTCGCCCGAGCCTTCCGTCTCGCCCGAGACCGCTTCGCCTGAGCCGAGCCTCGGCTACGCATGCTCTCCGCTTCGCCCGAGTCAGGCCTCGGACGGAGGCTTACTTCTCCGTCTCGCCCGAGCCTCCGGGCCAGGCCTCGGACGAAGCTGTCGCTTCCGTCTCAACCGAGCCCGTCTCGACCGAGCCCCGCGCGATTCGCCCGAGCCCCGCGATTCGCCGAGCCCGGCCTAGAAGGAGCACAGTGCTCTTCTCTTTTTCTGAGAGATGTGAATAGTGTTCTGTTTTCTCTTTTTTGTATGATTTTCTGTGTGCATCCAAAAATTCTGAAATTTTTGTGGTAGACTCTTTATGCTCTGGAGTATTTTATAAAAATATGAAACTTGAGATTTGTGCAAAGATTTAAAAATGTAAAATTCCCCTTTTAATTGAAAAATGGAGGTTTTGGTATTTTTGGAGAGTGATCTTTAACTCCAAAATTCTGGAGATAAATTTTTATGTGCTAGTTATGCCTTTCTGAGTCTCTGGTAAAATTTTGAAGTCTTTTGGAACAAGTTGATTTTTGAGCATTTATTTTAATTCTTGAATAGTGCCTTTTGTTAATTAAATGTCTAGAATTATTTGAACACCTTAATGACCTCCAAAAATTATGAAATTTGTTTTGCCATCTATCTACACCATAATGAACTTATGTGATTAATTTGGTAATTTTTGGAGCAACTTCATAAAATGACCTTTTAAATAAATTAAGAAAATAGAAAAGATGAATTAGGGTTGGTAATAAGTGTTTGATGATGTGATCTTTGGATTGATTGATGTTCATAGACCCCTACCCTTTGGTCTATGATGTTCGTGATGCTATGTTTGGTTGATGCTTAGGATAATTATAATAAGGGCTAGTTTAATCAATATTGCTTAAGGAAGAAATGGTTACCTTTTATGCTCAACCTAGATTTCGACTATGCCTTGTTTAAGAGTAATCTAGAATCAGTGGAATTGTCTTGCACCATAAGTTCATATCATCATTCTCATGAGCATTCATCATTGCATCCGTATAGTTGACGAAGAAGGACCTGAAGTCGAGGTAGCCACCGAAGGATCTGTCCCCGAGGCAACCCCGAGCTCCGGCACCCACACCTCCAACCCCGAGTCCGTCCTTTTTGCCATTCAAGGCAAGCCCCGGTGCATTTAACCCTTCCTTGAATTTATAAAGTGATTTTCCTTAAATGCTTTTGAGTTAAATTATTGCATTAGGTTTATAGGAATTGAGTGATATCCTAACTGATGCATTATCCACCTTGACCACGGATACACCCAAAGCCTGCTTTTCAAAAGTATTTGAAAAATGCTTAGCAATGCTTATTGAATTAGACTTTGCAATAAAAATGCCAATTTCAAAAGTGTGATCACTGAAAGAAACTTTATGGGAATTTCTGGTTTACTCCCACTATTGGCTAAGTATCTGATCCGTACTTAGTCAATGGGAAGGAGAGGTTGTCCTCGCGTACGGTGCCGTCATGTTGTAGTCCGGGACTCAACAGTTGACACCGACCGGGACAGGGTTGAAAAACCGACAGGACCTGTACTCTTGGGTTAGAGTCCCGAGGTGCTTGTCGCTGGCGGAAAAATGTAGGGACCATCCGTATGGGGGCCTGCTGGTCAAGACTTGTAACTATTCACATACTACGGAAAGCTCTGGCTCCGAGAAATCCATTATTGGACCGACAACCGCGCACTGGGAGTGGAGAGATGGCGGAAGTAGCATGTACCCACGTGTCAGGACCTGTACTCTTGGGTTAGAGTCCCGAGGTACTTGTCGCTGGCGGAAAATTGGAGTGGTGTACTGTACTTCCGGGTGGCGTAGGACCGGGCCCAATCTTGGAGGAATCGTGGTAGACGAGTTGGCATATGCAAGCTTGGGTGCTACATATGCAGTGTGAATAGGGATCCTCAGCTGAGTATTATTTATCCGGATTAACGTTGCTCCTCGGTTATGGAGACTTGGTCCACTGACTGTCAACGGAGAGTGGTTCTCAACTAGGAATGTTTTGAAATATAAAATGAATCATGAATGATGAAGAATTGAGGAAGACTGAATCTTTCCAAAATAAAATAAGGTTTACAAAAATGCTTTTTCCGCAAAATACTTGAACTTGCTTAAAGCTTTACCTTGACTACCCTAAGCCTCTCATACCTGAGTCTTCTCCCTTTTTCTTTAGTCGGGTAAGTCTTGTTGAGTACCTTTGTACTCAGGGTTTTATTACCCATGTTGCAGGTATGGCAGATTCCTCAGTATGCCTTGGACCCTGCTGTGTGACTGTTGTTCAGGAAGAGGCCGATGAGGCCAATGAGTGATTATTCACCCTCGGGCTGGGTGAATTATCTTTACCCTTTAGTTGTTGTCATATGCTACTCTGCCAACTCTATCTATTTGAACTATGGTCTGTAATAACTTCACTTTAATTTTATGTTGAACCCTGGTTTGTAAAACTATTGTTATCTAAGTCTTCCGCTATTTACTCCGATGTTATTTGTCAAAATGTTCAAGAGATTGTAACTGAATTGTGAGATGATCCTGCGGACATCGGGCACTGATGTAGCCCAGTAGCGGAACCGGTCTTAATCTCTTGGCTGTACGGATCGACTGTCAGTGGTTGACGGTGATCAGTGGGCCATGGGTTTAGGGCTGTTACGTTACAATTCTCTTGTTGGAGCTCTAATTGAGATGGTGTCATCTTGTAGTCTCTCTCATCTTCAATCTCTTGTTCTCTTCTTTTAGCATGTAAAGCTCAAGTGTCATGCTATACTCATCATCTTGGGTCTCAACAATGACTTGCTTTGTGGTTGCAAGTTTATCTAGATCAACTTTGAGCTTTGCATTCTCATTCTTGATCTTGATATAATCATCATAGTGATCGGCCACAACCACATTCTTGCCCTTGCCACTAGCTCTTTGCTCATCATGCTCACTAACCAAGTCCTCACAAGATGTTGCTATGTCACACTTAACAACAAGGTTAGGAGCATCAAGTGTCTCATGTGAAAGCATATCATAAGCAATGGTGAGAGTATCATAATCTACTTTCACTTGAGTGTATTGTTCCTTAAGCAATTGATAACTAGTGGTAAAGTCACTATGCACCTTATCAAGTTTCTCATTTTTAGCTTTGAGCTCTTTGTTAGAGGACTTGAGCTCCTTGATAGTGGATGACATAGTAGCAAGTTCATTTTTTAGCTCATCACTAGCATGAATAGCATGATCACATTTTTCAACAAGAGATTCATTTTCATCAACAAGTTTTTCATTTTTAGCTCTAGTCTTTCTTATGATTTTAGAGTAGTCATTTAGCAATTTGACAAGTTCATCATAAGTGGGAGCCTCAAATTCACCATCACTATCACTATCACTAGAGTCATCATCGTTTTGTACCTTCCGGTCACCCTTGGCCATAAGGCATAGGTGTGTAGATGATGATGGCGACGGTGGTGGTGGTGGTGTAGAGGAGCCAATGACTAGAGCGGCCACCTTCTCCTTCTCATCATCACTATCTTCATTTGATGAGCCACCGGAGGAATCAATGTCGGTGAGCCAATCACCAACAATGTAAGCCTTTCCACCTTTCTTGTGGTATTGCTTCTTCTTCTTGTCATCCTTCTTGTAGTAGGGCTTTTCATCCTTCTTCTCATCTTCACTTGATGAATCATACTTCTTGCCCTTGTTCTTGTTCTTGTAGCTCTCTTTCTTGGGCTTGGTGCATTGATGAGCAAGATGGCCAAGCTCACCGCAATTATAGCAATCCATTTCGGAGATTGGCCTCCTCTTGCTACTTGTGAAGAACTTCTTCTTTCTTGAGTCAAAGTTGACTTCATTCTTGTGAAGCTTCTTCAACATCTTGGTGGTCCTTCTCACCATGCGAGCAATGTTGGAATCATCTTCTTCATCACTTGTGCTCTCATGATGCACCACAATAGCCTTGGACTTGCCCTTCTTGTCATGGCTAGCATTGAAGGCCAAGTCCTTCTTCTTGTCGGTGGAGGAGCCACCAATTGGTGTGATGTGCATGTACATCTCATGCGCATTGATCTTTCCCAAGATTTGAGTTGGTGTAGCGGTGGAAAGATCACCTTGATGTAGCACCATCATGATGTGTCCATACTTCTCAATTGGAAGGACACAAAGAATCTTCCTCACAACATCCGATGGTTGCATTTGTGTGAGGCCAAGTCCATTTAGCTCTTCTACAAGAACATTCAACCGTGAGTACATTTCATTTGCACTTTCATTAGCATGCATATCAAAAGAGTGAAGCTTTTGCATAACCAAATGATAGCGTTCCTCACGCTCACTCTTGGTTCCCTCATGGAGCGCACAAATGTTTTCCCATAGATCATGGGCATTTTTGTGGTTCCGAACACGGTTGAACACATCTTTGCAAATGCCTCTAAAAAGAATGTTTTTGGCCTTTGCATTCCATTTCTCATTTTCCTCCTCATTAGGAGTGAGGCTTGTGCCTTCCTTGGGCTTGGCAAAGCCGGTTATGGCGGCATCACGGCATTTCACATCAACCGCTTCTAGGTACGACTCCATACGGATTTTCCAATATGGAAAGTCGTCTCCCTCAAACATGGGAGGTGGTCCATCACCTCCGGACATCTTAACTCTAGGCGGTTAAGCCTAAATCGAGAGCACGAGGCTCCGATACCAATTGAAAGGATCAAGATGCCCAAGAGGGGGGGGTGAATTGGGCTTTTCTAAAACTTCTTGCAATAATAAAACCTATCAAGCCCCAATTAACCCCCTAGTGCCTAGAAGTGTGAATGACAAGAAACAATCGCACAAAAGACTATCGCTAAACCAATTCTACTCTAGCATGACAATTCAACTTATGAGAGAACAACAAGTAAATGCGAAATTGAATTGCTCAAAGGTAAATGCGTAGTAAAGAGAGTAGAGATGACACGACGATCTTTTTGCCGAGGTATCGAGGTGTCGGCACACCCCCTAGTCCTCGTTGGAGCACCCGCGCAAGGGTATCGCTCCCCCTTGATCCGCGCAAGGATCAAGTGCTCACTACGAGCTGATTCTTCGCCACTCCGGCCCGGTGAATCGCTCGCTACCGGTCACAACTTGGCTTGGGTCATCCACAATGCCTCCGGATGATCACCAAGCTCTCCGATCGCCACCAAGCCGTCTAGGTGATGCCGATCACCAAGAGTAACAAGCAAGAACTCTCACTTGACCAACGCAAGGCTAATGAGATGGGTGGATGCACACTTGCTACTCTCTATTCACTAATGAGGTGTTTGATCACTCAATTATCAAATCTCTCAACCTCACTAGGCCTCTTGCACTCACTTGGAATCACAATGTGTTTGTCAACCTTTCAAATGAGCAAGAGAGACAGCATGAATGAGGGGGAGGCATATTTATACCCCCCCCCCCCCAACTCAAAACATGCACGAAGGGGTAAATCCAGCCAGTTTACACACTGACCGGACGCACTGTCGGGGTGACCGGACGCGTCCGGTCAGTGCCCAACGACTACGTGACGTCTACCCTGACACCTGTACGAAGCGTTGATCGGACGCTCTCATGCGTCCGGTCACCACTGACCGGACACGTCCGGTCAACGTTTTTGCTCTCTGGAACCTCTCTGCATGCGACCGGACTCGCCCTCCTGGTGCGTCCGGTCGATTACTGAGGAGCGTCCGGTCACAGCCAGACCCGCTTGAAAGCCCTAGTTTGGTTTTGGTTAATTGATGAAACCTATTTTGGTCTAATCCTATTGCTAAGCATGTGTGTAGCTTATGAGGAAGGATTACGACCAAGCCAAGTGGTGGAGCTAGCTAGGCGACAACCATGGAAGATGGTGTTGGCCATATGCATCTCAAGTGATCAAGTGCTCTACCCTTGGTGAATTGCAAGAAGAAGAGAAGAGATGTAGCAAAGAGGCCCGAAGACAAAGGTATAACCTATAGGGCTCTTTGTTTTAGTGATCAAGACACTTAGCGAGTGTGATCACATTTAGGATACATAGCCGTACTATTAAGAGGAGATTATTCACGGCTTATGCGGTGTTCAAGTGCCACTAGGTGTTCTCTAAACATATCGATGCTATAGACCTAGTGAGTGACTAACTAAACCCTTGGTAAATGCTTTGAAAAATGCTAACGCACGTGCACAAGTGGTGAAACACTTTGGTGTTGGCACATGGGAGCAAGGGTAGAAGTTAGAGAGTGAAAAGATGCCAAGTTAGGGGCATCAGACGCTGGCGTCGGCAGCATCGGACGCTGGCCGAGCGTCCGATGGTAAACCCTAACTTCTGACTGTTGACGAGCTAGCATCGGACGCTGGCAACGGACGCTGAGGAAACACTGTTGCTGCGTCCGATGGTCATGACGTGCCGCGATCGTGTTGTGCAGGGAGCATCGGACGCTGGCCTGCGTCCGATGCAGAACCATCGGAAGCGTCCGATGCGTTCTGGACCTCTCTGGAACCTTTCTGTTGTGCCATCGGACGCTGGGGTTGAGCGTCCGATGTAACTATGCCGGCACGTCCGATGTGGTGCCAAAATGAGCTGAAAAGAGTGAGGGGCATCGGAGCGTCCGATGTCTGGCATCGGCGCGTCCGATGCCACTTTAACCTGCGCGAGAAAGAATGTGACCGTTGGGATCTAACGGGCTGTATTCATAGCAGAGGGACACGTGGTGCTCGTCGGAGCATCGAACGCTGGGGCAGCGTCCGATGGCCCCGACACCAGAGCGTCCGATGCTTCTGTTTCGGGCCCAACGGCTAGGCCGACTTGTGAGGCCTATTTAAGGGGCTTGGCCGGCTTGCTAGGTTTCTCTCTTGCACATTTTGATTCCTAAGCATTCTAGTGAGCCTTGGCAAGCCTCCCAACTCATCTCCCAAGTTGATTTGATAAAACCAAGTGAGATTGAGTGATCTAGTGCGTGATTTGAAAGAGTTCAATCTAGTGGCACTAGTTCTTCGCATCAGCATTGAGTTTTCTTGTTACTCTTGGCATTTGCCGGTGCCTAGATGGCTTGGAGGTGTTGAGGTGGTTGTTGGAAAGATTGGTGATTGTTCTTGGCCACCACCGATTGTGATTGTGAGAGGTCTTTGGAGTCTCACCTCGCCGGAGCGGCAAGAGGCATCCTTAGTGGATTGCTCGTGTCATTGAGCTACCTCACTAGTGGTAGATTCTTGTGGCGCTCTTTGTGAGCTTGGCTTTGCGCCGATTAGCCACCGGGTCACCTAGTGTTGGTCGACACAACGGGGAGTAGCGTGCCGGCAAGCACGTGAACCTCGGGATAAATCTTTGTCTCCCGAGTGCTTATTGTGATTGTGTCCCCATCTTGGTGATTGGTCTCCATCTACACATTCTTGGTGATTGGCTTCACAAGTGGATTTCACCGGTGATTGGCTCTCTACGTGGCGATCCCGAAGACTCGGTGAAATTCCCTCTATCTAGCTTATTTACTTTGTGTATTTACTTTGAGCTACTTCTTTTGTGTAGATATCTTTTCTTGTTGTATATCTTTTGTCATATACCTTGTGTAGCTAGTTGTGAGTAGCTTGCTTAGTTTGTCTATTGCACACACTTGTCTCATATATATTTTTGTATATCATACTTGTGCTAGAGCTATATTGTTTTATTCCGCATTTGTTATTAGCTCTAGTTAATTGTGTGACATAGAAATATTAGGTAGAATTGTTGGATAGGTGGCTTGCAACACACTATTAGGCTAGCGCAAAAAGCTTCACCATTTGTTATACTAATAGTGTTTGCCTAAGTAATTTTGTAGATTTTTAATTAGGCTATTCACCCCCCTCTAGCCAACTTGGACCTTTCACCGCTCCTCAGCCAACACTACTGACCGGACGCATGCCCCAGCGTCCGGCCATTAGGGTTGGAGCGTCCGGTCGCTATTTGAAGTGCAAAACGACTTCGGTTTGCGACGCTCCCTTCACGAACTTTCTTCCTTATGATCTTAGGGACCTTTCTAAGCTACCTAGGGCTTTGGTTAACAAGTATGCACCACACCTAACTCAAAAGTCTCACCTAGGTCAAGCTACCCATTCAAACCCCTCTTAATAGTACGGCCAAAGATAAAACAAAGACCTATGCTACTCTAAGTGTCCTTCAACACCAAATGACACTTAGGACTAGCCTATCACAGCCTTCGTCGTCCATCCGTTGAAAACCGAACGAATTCCATCAATAAGGGGGCATGAATAGCAAATGATATCAATTCTCATTCCATGTTGAAAGCTTAGTGATCATAACTTACCGTATGTATCAATAACTGGTGCATAAACAACCATAATATATCACACATTAGTGTACCAATCATCGAGATCAACAAAGGGGACCATAGTAGTCATGACCTAATCAAGACACACGTTAGTCATAGTCTTCGTTGTCATCAATGAAACCCACTGCCTATACACGACCATGTAAAGGAACTAGGGAGAATCATTTTTAGATCAATCTTCCTCATTCTTCGGTGACAGAAAGAAGAAGAAGGAAGACACCAGAGAATTTTCTCAACTCCGCCTTCATGAATGTTGACGGTCGTTTCTTAGGCATCTGGTCTCGGGCTTTTTTGCCGAGTGTTTGTCTGTACGGTCATCCATAGTGCAAATGGTTTTATTACAGGTTTGGTTTTAAGATCTGGAGCTATTCACAACATGAGTACAATTTAGATGAAAATCAGTTTATGAATATCTGTCGTATAATCCATAGTGTTTGTAATATGTTTATGTACTTAGCTATTATATAATATATAATTCTTCTTTCGTCGCAAAAAAACGGGGCCCTTGATTCTTCTGGCCAGTCAGACCCACCGTCAACGCCTGTAGATCACTTCTCACTGTTTATCTTCCACAAGTTCGGTCGTGGAGCGAGACAGAAGATGAACAGTAAATTCAGTGTGGGAACACTCGAACACCGTATAGACAGCTGTTGAATTAGGCAATTAGCCCTTTGGTTGGCTTTGGCAAAAAAAATCATTTTGTCTCACTCAAATATTGAAAAAGATAGCTTTTTCCCATCAAAGGTTTCACGTAGGCCGACTTTTTGGAACAAGTGGATATTGGGGATGTTCTGCACCTAGACCGACGTTTATAAGCCAAAAGTTAAAAGCCGATTATATAAAGTTGGGTTAATCGTGCTTTTAAAAGAATTTGTTGATTGTTTTATATAGAATTATACGGAAATATCTTGATTGAGTCGAGAGCTTTTTGAGCATCGGCTCCCTATCAAACCTGGGTTCAGGTCAATTAAGCAACACACTCGTTGCTTTAGCTCTACAATATACGATCAGATTAAGGAAGAGACTAATCGGTTGTTGCAAGCAGATTTTTTTAAGCCATGCAGCTATGCAGAGTGGGTTTCTAATATTATACCTGTTGAGAAGAAAGACACTGGAAAGATCAAATTCTATATTGATTTTAAAGATTTGAATAGAACAAGTCGAAAAGATAAAAATCTTATGCTTATAGCCGATATGCTTATTAATGATGTTTTAGGACACCGTGTTGTTAGCTTTCTTGATGGCAATACTGGTTGTAATCAGATTTTTATGGTCAAAGAGATATGTCCAAAACAACTTTCATAGTTCTGATTTGTTGGCCTCTTTGAGATGGTTGGATGATATTTGGACTGAAGAATGCATGTGTTATTTATCAACCTACTATGTGCTACTTATCAACTGCTTCAACCACTGTCCATCATTCAATATTGCAAATGCTTAGGGCATGTTCGTTTCAGGGTAAATTTTTTTCCCTGTCACATCGAATATTGCGACCCTAGTTTAGCCTATTAAAAATATACTAATTAAAAAATTAATTTGTCAGCCGAAGACTAAGAGGGTGTTTGGTTCCCACCCCGTAGAGTTTAGTCACTAAAGTTTAGTGGAGATGACTTTAGTGGTAGTGTTAAAAGTGACTTTTAGTGAAGGTGTTTGGAACTCTAGTGACTAAACTCTAGCTAGGGGGTGGGAACCAAACACCCCCTAGTGATCTAATGTACCATTTGGTGATGTTTTCTGACTATAATAGAGAATGGCATGTTGTAGCGTGTGCGGTTGTTACAATTTATATTCTGAATTTAGTCGTGGCGGAGCTGCCTAATTTTTCAGCACTATTGTCGTCGACGAGACGAGGAGGATCGGACGCGGAGCGGGCACTATGGTGAGACTGAGACCAAGGATGTGACGGGTGACGGCTTTGCGTGTGGAAACCGTTGAACGTCGTCTTGGCCGATCTGACTTGCGACGGCGAGTCCACCTCGTCGTAATCTTCATCCGTCGACCGACGGTTATTTGAGTCCCGCCGTCGCCGGCCGCGCGCGGGCGAGCCTCGTCTTGGAGCGACCACTCGCCATCCGTCCCCGGCCTGTGCGCAGCCAGCCGGCCAGCCGCACCTAGTCCTAACTAAACGAGGGGAGGCAGAGGCAGACGCGCAGCAGTACTGGCTGGCGCAGCCGTTGGCCCTGAGCGCGCGTGAATCCAACACAAAACATACCTGCCGCCTAGGCGGCTAATGGCTATGGGACCCTTGCCCGCGTACTACATGAAGGCGATGGCCTTTGCATTGCATGGAGCCATGGACGTCACTTCGCTGCCGTTCCATCATGCATGATCGCTGCCTTGTTCCATCGTGCAAATGATTGTTACCTTATCGAAATTTTCATCTGACTGGAGCATTTTATTTCTTGTCACCAGGCTCAAATTTCCTCTTATATGCATGCACGCTCTTTGATTATTTTTTAAAAAAGTTTATATGTTGTCCGATACCACTAGTAAAGGTGTGACAGCATCTTCTCCCTCCTCTCGATTACTTGCCTAGACCTAGACAGCTCATCACTTGAACTTTTAAAGCACGCTTAGAGCATGTTTGGCATATGGCTTTTCGTGGCTCTGGCTCCTCCTACACCTTATCACTACAGGGAACGCGGGCTTTGCCGAGTGCTGGCTGCACTCGGCGAAGGGCCTCTCGCACTCGGCGAAGGCTTCGCCGAGTGCCGCACTCGGCGAAGGGCACTCGGCGAAGAAATTGTCAGCAACGATATCTTTGCCGAGTGCCAAATATCGGGCACTCGGCAAAGGATTCGCCGAGTGCCAGGTCAGCACTCGGCGAAGCAAACGGGAGACGTCACTTGACGGCCTCTTTGCCGAGTGCCACGTGGGCCGGCACTCGGCAAAGAGGGCCCTTGCAGAGTGCCACGTGGCTGACACTCGGCAAAGAGGCCTCTTTGCCGAGTGCCACGTAGGCCGCACTCGGCAAAGAGGGCCCTTTTGCAGAGTGCCACGTAGGCCGGCACTCGGCAAAGAGTCCCTCTTTGCCGAGTGCCACTTTGCCGAGTGCCACGTAGGCCGGCACTCGGCAAAGAGGGCCCTTTTGCAGAGTGCCACGTAGGCCGGCACTCTCGCAAAGAGGCCTCTTTGCCGAGTGCCACGTGGGCCGGCACTCGGCAAAGAGGGACTCTTTGCCGAGTGTCATGGTCAAGGCACTCGGCAAAGAGGCCGAGCTGGGGAAATTTTGCCTAGCTTTGCCGAGTGCCATGACCACTCGGCAAAGCTGGGGAAAATGGAATTTTTTTTCTGTTTTTATTTTCCTACACAGAAAACATATCACACATCCATATTCCATTTCAGACAAATATCACATGCATATATATCACACATCCATATATCACATGCATATCCATTTCAGACGAAATCACACGTTCAGTCTCCATGCATCACAAGGTCACAAGTTTATTACAAGTTCATGACAAGTTCACAAGTCCATCACATCCATCTCACAAGTCCATGACAAATCTAAGTCGCCCTCACTGCTCACCTTGGTGCTCAGATTGTGAAGAACCCCCACCTTGTCACGCGTCCCACGACCCGCCCGAAGGACCACCTTGCCAACCTTGCCACGCGGGCGGCGGAGGTCCAGATGGCCACCCGGTGTACCCCGACTGGCCAGGAATGTAACCTGGCCACCCATAGGGCGGATTAGGGCCACCGGGGAGCCACCCAGGCTGCGGAGGAGGGCCACCAGTGATGTGCAGAGTGTGCGGAGGAACGCCAGATTGAGGAGTCGGTGCCGAACCCTCCGACTGTGAGTGCACAAAGGAGAAGCAAATTCGTTAGCACCTGGAGGACGACCGTAAAAGTTAAAGAAATATAAACAACCATATATACTCACCGGAGTCTCTGTCGAAGGAGTAACAGGAGGCACAAAAGGAGTGAGCAGCGAGGGAGGCACGACAACACCTGGGATGTTCAGGCTCCCAAGAAGTGAGCTATGTCCTGCGTCCTCTGCGCCTCCCGCTGCTGGACGGCCATTAACTCGCGACGATGGGCCGCCGACTGGGCCTCGTGCATGGCCTGCAACCTCTGCACCTGGTCCGCCTGGGCCTGCATCTGGGCCTGCAAAATTCGTCCCGTAAGGTTTAAACAATGCAAAGACAAGGTATATGTGTAAAAGCAATGAACGACGAATAGAACAAGTACTTATCTGAAGTGCTGCCATCATCTGCTGTGAGGTCGGCTGCCGAGGTCGTATGGGGACGGAGGAGCTCGTGCTGGCAGCTCGAATCTCGGCGAGGTTGGGAACAGAGGACGAGTCAACTGCACTGTTGGCTATCCAGTACCGGTCGTGCTGCTTCCCTCCTCCCAGCCTCATCACCAGGTCTGTATCTAGGGGCTGGCTGGCCGGATCGAAGTCCTCCCCATGGCGCTCGCGAGCCGCCGTGGTGTACTTGATGACCTTGGTGTAGGCGTTCGCGTTGGTGTACGCCTCGGGCCCGGCGTTCGGGTTGTACTGGGTGCTCGCTGCAGTCGCCTTGCCCTGGTGTGACAAGTGGTACGCCTTGAAGGGAGGCACTCCTCACCACCATGCGACTGGGACTGCGAGGAAACACATAGATGATTACAAGTAATGAGTAATTGAGTGTTAGAATAAAAAAAATCAGTAGAGCATACCCATTTGTCGGCGTACGCGTTGAGGCTAAGGTTGCCTTGGTGGTGTGGCACCCCAGGCATCTACAGGCGGCAGTCTCGGCGGGCACTGTGCCTCTCGTACCACTCATCCGATTCCACTTGTCCACAATGGCCAACCAGCAGTCTAGGTGATTGGCGCACCAACCAGGACAGAACTGCAAGACAATAAGTATTTAATATGTTAGAAGAGCCGCTAAGTGATGGATGGACCAATCAGTATTACTGTTTTGTACGTACTTGGATGTACTGCTCCCTAGAGGTCGGTCTCCCTGGTGAGCATCATCTGCCTAGCATCCGTCTTCTTCACCGCCGTCCCTAACACGTCGGCGTTGTAGTTGATGACGCACTGGATCCGCGCCTCGTGGTACATATCCGCGAGCCGGGACCTGCAGACCCTGTCCTGCACGTGCAACGCCTCGGCCTCTCTCCTCCCCGCCTCGCACACAAAGTACTCCTGCTATAAAGACAACATGTACCCTTCATTATTTCAAGAACGTCCGACAAATACGTATCATTGAGAAATGTTGTGCGAGCAAGACTCACCTCACCCAGAACTCGGCCCTAATCCGCGCTGCAACGGTGGTGTACGTGGGGTCCTCAGCAGCACCGAAGTGGTCCCACGTCCAGGGCGGTGACCTAACCCCGGCGTAGGTGACCAAGCCAGGGTAGTTCTTTCCGAATCAGAAGACTTAACGTGCCATTGATATGGCGTGTCTTGCCCCTGCCACAAGTTCCCCCTGCATGAGTCATTAAGAACAACTGTTAGTCGGAAGTTTAATTTTGAACATGTCATGTGAACAAGTAGTGAAACATTAATGGTAACTTACTTGTCGCCGTAAGGTCGAATCACCGGGCGGCGGCTAGGTGCGATCCGCTGCTGCGGGAGCTGCGAGGGGCCGCGCAAGTAGACTCTGCTCGAAGCAGAGGAAGTGGAACCCCCTCTTGAGGCACCTACGATCTCGTCCCCCTGGTCCCCCTGACGACGCTCCGAGGAAGTGGTGTCGTCGTCCGACATCCTCCTGGTCGTCCCTCTGGCGTCGCCCTGGTCGTGGTCCGAGGAGGTCTGCGCCGGGTCGGGAGTCGGCTCCCTCCTAGGACGTCCGCGGGGGCGGCCGGTCCTCGCCCTCCTCGTCGACGGCTCCTCAGCTGCGGTGGGTGGCGAGCTAGACCTCTGGTAGCGCGAGTTGACCCGCCGCTGTTGCCGCCTTCCGCCCGGCATTTTATCGAGTGCCTGCCATTGCAAAGATAAAATCAATTAGCATAATAAACGATAAGTATTTATAAAGAGATACAAAATGAACGAAACATAATTGTAAAATAATTATAACAATATAGCATTACATGAATTAAAAATTATCTCCGCGATTGTCAGTGGCTAGTGCCCCTCGTGTGTTGGCTCGTGGCACACGTGTGTCGTCATCACTGTCAATATTGTCGAAACAATCGGCGTCGTCTCCATCATCCTCATCACCCTCGTCCTCATCAATGTCACCACCAAACTGTAATCGCTCAAGCATTCTTAAGTCCTTGGCATTGTGCACCTCATCACCCTCGTCCTCATCAATATCATTGTCATCGTCTTCTTCCGTGTCCATCAGCTCAAAAATGTTAATGTCAAACCTCCCTTCTAGCCCCTCAGGTTGAAAGAACTCTCCGTTATATGTGTTTGGGTCGAAGTTGTAGTCATCATCGTTTGGGAGAGGCGCTTTACCGCGCGGCGATACTAACTGCACAAGGTACCAACCCATAAGATTGTTGTCTTCTTGACACGCCCATGGGAGATAATAAACTTGTGTGACCTGTTGAGCCACAATATAGACATCGTCTCCCTTGTAAACGGTGTCCTATCGAATTTCGACTAGCCCAATCTCAGGGGCTCTTCTCGTGACATCAGGATCGAACCAATGACATTTGAATACCACTGGATTAATAGCTTTGGTACCCTCAAAGTTGAGCTCATATATTTCTTCGACTATGCCGTAATAGTCGCGTTCATCGGTGTCGGGCGTACGAACTCCGGTATTTGAGGTCTTTCGATTGGGCCGACTCTGCTCGTAGCTGCTTGTGTGAAAGCGATAGTCATTCACATCATAAACGGTGAATGACTTGACCCTATAGTCGAAGCCATTGGCAACCTGTTTCAACTCATCCATCATTTCCGCATCTGTGCGGGCCTGTAAGTTGAGACAGGGTAGATCGTTTCATCAAATGAAACAAGAAATGAAATGAAATACAAGGTTAGTTGGGTGGTACCTTCGTACTAAACCACGAAATGAAATCGGGCACACCATTTTTGAGAAGATGGTCTTGTTCTTCAGAGGAAGGTTCCCTATCCTCTCTCCAGTATTCATCAATAAATTTCCTTAAAAACAAGGACGTCGAATCAATAGATTGAAGATAGTGACGGCGCATGTAACAAGCTCATTGAGAACTTACTGCACATAAGGAGTCACTTCGTCAAGGTTCAACAACACATACAACATGATAGTGTGCCACTCATCATGCCGCAACATCTTGGTCCTCGATGCGCTTGCTCTTCCGAGTTGGCCTTTGAAAAGGCTGAGGTTCGATAAACTCTCATCGACGTTGTAACGAGAGGGTGGATTGTGCATGCTAGGAAGGTTATCCTTATAATATGTTGTTGTGAAGTTCGACACCTCCTCCAGAATAAATGCTTCTGCCACGGAAGCCTCTATTTTGGCTTTATTTCTACACTTTTTCTGAAGAACCTTTAGACATCTCTCGACTGGAAAGCACCAATGGCACTGCACGGGCCCCCCCATCTGTGCCTCGAACGGTAGGTGCAAAATCAGATGCTGCATCGGCAGGAAGAAGCCGGGTGGAAAGATCATCTCCAACTTGCAGATCAACATAGGTGCCACTTTCCTCTAGGTTAGCAATCAGTCATAAGATAGCTCCTTGGCACAAAGCTGGCGAAAGAAATAGCTCAACTCTGCCAGCACGCGCCACACAGGCTCAGGGAGGTATCCCCGGGTCATTGCAGGAAGGAGCCGCTCGATCCATATGTGGTAGTCATGACTCTTCATCCCTAACACTCGCACAGTAGACAAGTTCACTCCCCCCTCCTCAGATTCGCCGCATACCCATCAGGGAACCTTAACGCCTGGATCCACTGTAGTACTTTCTTCTCCTATGGTCTCTTTTCAATATATAATCGGCCGGACCTCTTTTCCATTTCTTGCCAGCACCAGGAGGCCTCATCACTAGCTTTGGTCTATCACACATCTCTTGCAGGTCCAGTCTGGCCTTAACGTTGTCCTTTGACTTTTCTGTGTCCATGAGTGTTGCAAAGAGTGCCTCAGTAATATTCTTTTTTGTGTGCATTACATTGATGTAGTGCGGACAAAGAAGGTCATTGAAATAGGGGAGTCTAGTCAAGCCCGATATATGGGTCCACATGTGTTCCTCTCCGTACCCGAAAAAACGACCGTTGTCTTTATCAAACTTCAGAGCCTCTATATCGGCACGGACCTCGGAACCACTCTTGAACTGAGGAATGGGGTTGGTGACTTGAACACCTTTCCTGAAGTGCTTGATGTCACATCTGAACGGATGGTCAAGAGGCAAGAATTGACGATGCTGGTCGAATGAAGAATACTTGCCTCCCTTCTTCAACCAAGTGAACTTCACAGCTGCCTTGCATATTGGGCATGGGAACTTCCCGTGAACACATCAAGCGCTAAATAAGCCATACGCCAGGAAGTCATGCAGGGAGTACTGGTACCACACATGCATTTTGAAGTTCTTCATTGTTGCTCGGTCATATGTCAGTACATGGTTTTCCCAAGCTTCGAACAATTCATCCAACAAAGGCTCCATGAACACACCCATATTGTTCCCCGAGTGTCGAGGAATTATCAGCGACAAGAATACGTTCTTAGGGTCAAACATAACACCGGGAGGGAGATTGAGGGGGATCAAGAACACAGGCCAACAAGTGTACGGGGCCGCCATCATTCCATACAGGTTGAACCCATCTGTCGCCAGCGCCACACGTACATTTCGAGCCTCCATAGCTTTGCCAGGATGCATGGCATCGAAGTGCTTCCATGCTTCACCATCCGATGGGTGTACCATCTTGTCAGGATTGTATCTTTTGCCATTCTTGTGCCATGTCATCTGTTTCGCAGAGTCCTCTATCATGTACAGTCGTTGGATCCTAGGTATGAAAGGAAGGTACCGTAGGACCATCTCGGGGATATTAAGTTGTTCCTTCTTGCCATCTCCATGGTCTACCTCCACATACCTAGAGGCTTGGCACTTTGGACAGTGTGTTGCTTTCTCGTGATCTTTCCTGAATAGGACGCACCCTTTTGGACAAGCATGGATCTGCTCATACGGCATCTTAAGTGCACGAAGAAGTTTCTGTGACTCGTACGTGTTCTTCGGCAGAATTTGACCCTCCGGCAACAGGGTGCCCAAAATTGCCAACATGCCATCGAAGGCGTCTCGACTCAAGCTATACTGCGACTTGAACCCCATTAGGCGTCCAATGGCATCCAGTTGTGAAACCATTGTCTTTTCATGAAGGGTTTCTGTGCCGAAGACATCATGTCGTAGAACGCCTTTGCGGTGTCCTCTGGCTCCTCCAATCCTTCACCGAATTGTGCCTCTTGGAAGTCTCCCATCATGTCTGCTACCCCCCGCATCTCCATCATACTCCTCGAGGCGTTGTCTCACCACCTCCTCTCTAATCCGATCGGCTTCACCATGGTGGACCCAACAAGTATAGTTTTCAACGAATCCGTACTTGTAAAGATCTACCCCCACGTTATTCTTATATTTTTTTCTTGTTCCCACATTTGCTGCAGGGACATGGCATCCGACTCGACCCTTTAGCAGCCGGACCAAACGCATGCTCTAAGAAAGCATTGGTCTTAGTAACCCATTCTGTGCTCTTACTTGCGTGGCCCGTGTACATCCAGTCACGATTATCCATCCTCTGCCATATACATATGTAAGCGAGTAACAAAACCAGCAATTGCATCTACACGGCATTCCTACCATCTAATAGGTGAAGGATAGGTCCTAATCCCACCCAAGGATGCGCAGATGGGTTAGTTTCCATGTACTACTACTACCCGAGAAAGAATTTCGGCAGCACCTCCTCGCTGTTCTCCCGATACACGTCCTAGCAGGGAGAGTGTGTATCCGGAAAACAACGAGGAGGTGGTGCCGAGACTCTGACTCTGACAGGAGCAGAACATGGAAACTAGCTCATCTACGCATCCGCGGGCTGTCCAAAATACGTGGACAATCCGAAAGAGATACGGTCGCAGATATGCAAAGGTCTGAATATCTAAGACTGTATCTCTTTCGAACGGGAGACGTCTAACTAGGTTACGCGACCAAAGATCAGATACCTAAAGATACGGATAGAGGGGTTATACCTAAGGTGTCGGTGAGGTCAGGGTAGCGGGGCAGTGGTGACTCGGGGCAGTGGCGAGACGACGCGGTGCAGGCAGACCCGCAACGCCGACGAAGACGATCGGGGTCGACGAGTCCCTCTGACGGGTCGTCTCCTGCCAAAAAAGAGCATATGATTAGTCTCGACCCAAAATTTCGGCAGCACCTCCCCTGCACGGGGAGGTTCCCAAAACCTGCAGAAAAGGTCGACACGAAGGCCAACAACCACATGTATACCAGACATAGTTACGAAGGCCAACAATCACAATAGCTCACAATAGCACAACTACTACTAAAACTAACACTACTACTAACACTAACACTACTACTAACTACTAACTACTAACTATTTACTAACTACATAGGGCATACCTTCGCGACGAGAATAGCAAGAACGAGCTTCGGCGACGACGATGGGGACGACCGAAGCGGCTTGAGGGTCGACGGACCTAAGCCGACACCTTCCTCCTCTCTTCTCCACTCCTCCTTCTCCTCCTCTCTCCTCCTCTCCTCCTCTCCTCTCCTCCTCCTCACCTCCTCCTCCTCCTCCTCTCCTCCACTGGCCGGCCAGGGACGGGCAGCCGGTCGGGGCCGCCGGCGGGCGGCCAGGGCCGGGCGGCTGGCGCGACCAGGGGGCCGGGAGGGGCGCTCGGCCTGGGGCGGCGCGGGGGGCCGGGGGGACGGGGGTGCGGCGGGGCGGGGCGAGGCGGGGCCGGGGCGCGGGGTGCGGCGGCGGGCGGCGGCGCGGCGGCGGGTGGGTGCGTGCGTGCGGGTGTAAGTGTGTGTGCGTGTGTGGGTGGACCGAAGGCCGTTTTGTATTTTTTTTATTTTCGAATGACTTTGTGCGAGTGCCAGATCGGCTAGTGGCAATCGGCAAAGATGGGACTTTTGCCGAGTGCCAGCCGATCTGGCACTCGACAAAGAGGGGCCGCGGGGCAGACACACCCCGGCCAGCAGGTAAGGCTTCGTCGAGTGCCAGCTGGCACGGCACTCGGCGAAGTTTTTATTTTTTTTTTAAGTTTTGTCACTAAATTTTTTTGAGGCACTTCCACACTATCATAGACAGCATGTTCAAATTTGACACTTTTTCAAAGATTTTGTTATATTTTTTGACTTTCTTTTATTTTCTTGAATTTTCCGAAAGACGCAAGTTTGAACTGCGGGTGCATCGAATAATGGATTTTGATGATTTAAAAATTGTTATTGTTGTTCTTGAGTGTATGTTGAGGCCAAATCCAAAAACTGACCCTAGGTTTCGATCAACGTGCTCACGGGGCAACGCCTCCAAATTACGTGCGAGCGGTTTTTTAATTATAGAAAATACAAATGAATTCCGAAAATCGTTAAACTTGGCGAGATGTTGTTACATCATATGCGTATACCGAGAAAAAAATTTGAGAAAGTTTCGAGCAAGTTGTCACGTACGATGCTTACAAACTGGACATCTCAACGTGTGATATCAGATATCACTGTTGAGATGTTCAGGTTTGTAAGCATCGTACGTGACAACTTGCTCGAAACTTTCTCAAATTTTTTTCACGACATACGCATATGATGTTAACAACATCTCGCCAAGTTTCGCGATTTTCGAAATTCATTTGAATTTTCTATAATTAAAAAACCACCCGCACGTAATTGGAGGCGTTGCCCCATGAGCACTTTGATCGAAACCTAGGGTCAGTTTTTGGATTTGGCCTCAACATACACTCAAGAACAACAATAACAATTTTCAAATCATCAAAATCCATTATTCGATGCACCCGCAGTTCAAACTTGCGTCTTTCGGGAAATTCAAGAAGAAAATAAAGAAAGTCAAAAAATATAACAAAAATCTTTGAAAAAAGTGTCAAATTTGAACATAACATGTTGGCCATAGTACCGTAGGAATGATCCACAAAAAATTTGGTGTCCAAAATCCAAAAAAAAACTTTGCCGAGTGCCAGGTGGCTGGCACTCGGTAAATAGGGGCTCTTCGCCGAGCGCCAGCCACGTGGCACTCGGCAAAGAACCGACCACGTGTCACAGAACGGGGCCACACGCTTTGCCGAGTGCCACGTGACTGGCACTCGGCGAAGAGCTCGTATTTGCCGAGTGCCAGCCACCTGGCACTCGGCAAAGGACAGCACACGTGTCAAACAACGGGGTCACACGCTTTGCCGAGTGCCACGTGGTTGGCACTCGGCAAAGAGGGGATCTTCGCCGAGTGTCAGACGGCGGGCACTCGCAAAGAGAACGGTCGTGGATGTCGTCTGGTCCGGGACGCTTTGCCGAGTGCTCATCCGTGCCGAGTGTACGGTACTCGACAAAGAGATTCTCTTTGCCGAGTGCTTTTCTTTGCCGAGTGGCGGGCACTCGGCAAAGCAGCCTTTGCCTTGTGCTTCGGCTTTGCCGAGTGCCAGATTGAGGCTCTTCGCCGAGTGCCCGAAATTTGGCACTCGGCAAAGTTCCATGCACTCGGCGAAGCCTGCGTTTCCTGTAGTGTATCATACATACTAAGTATCACTGTTCATAACAGTCGTTTCCCCTTTCTTAACAAAAATAATACAAGTTGTAGGGTAGTTGAAAAAAAAATATAGATCATCCATTAGTTACCGAACGAAAAAAAGATGTAACAAGAAAAAAATATCACAAATAAAATGCACTTCTTCCTCCGTACGTATAAATTTTTAGATAATTTTCAGATATTATTAAAAAAAGTACTTCAGTAATTCCACTTCTTCCTCCGTACGTACAATAATACCTACTGGGCTGTTCCGCTGCCTGCCGCTAGTTGCGGATCCAGATGGCAACGGGTACGTACCCGCTGGCTACAACTAACTCATACCCGTGCCCGCGAAAAAAAATATGCCCGTTAAAAAATCCATACCCGCTGACGGGTACAGATTTGTGCCCATACCCGTGCGTGCCCGACAAGCTACATACCTCAACAAGCAAAAGCCATTCAATAACAAAAATATGAACTAGCAATATTGAGATATTTGTACATGCATACAGACACACGACATAGTTCATAGAATTATAGTTCACTAGAATAGTAGGAATTGTAAAAGATCCATGCAAATAGACAATAAACTTGTCCTATAGGTCATACAAGAACGTACAATATGGATATTAGTTAGCCCAGAATACACTATGGAGCCGGGTAAATTTTACCCATGGGTTTACGGGTATGGGTACACCAAGAACGTACCCGTACCCGTACCCGCAAACCCGATGGACATGTGTTTTTTTCCATTAACAAACTCATGGGTACAAAGAGTGACCCATGCTCATGCCCTAATAGAGTAAAAACTCATCGGGTTTCGGGTCGCGGGTAACCGTTGCTATCATTAGTTGCGGAGTTGCCGTCTTTTCCGATGGCCGCTGATTCGTCGTTGCGCTCGTCGAGCAGCAGAACGCACGGCGCACCCGCAAGGAGATTAATTAGGAAAACATGAACGGGCACGGGCACCAAACAGCAGACTAGCACCGACATGGAAACCCGCGGGAAGTGCTGAAGGGATTCGGTGCGGCTGCGGAACATAGTCACCAGGCAACGCCCCCTACCACATACTAATTTCGTTCTAACAGTAAAAAATTCTCTATAAAGAAGCGTTCCACATTTCATGTACCGTGTTGCGCAAGTATCTATGTTACGGTGCGGCCGGCGGCGCTGCATGCGGGGAATAGTTTGACCATGAGGTAATTTTTTCTGGTTCCTAGCCTATGTATTTTTTTTCTTGTTCTGGTTCACATTTTAAATTCCTTTTAGTTGATTTCTCCTATTTTTAAACCATCAAATCTAACAAAACGAAGGACTCTCGTTATTTTCAAGCGCTGTAAAATTTATCTAAAACTATACATCAAGAGTTTGGTGGAATTGAAGAAATGACACATGATGTGCGCGCTTGTCAACCTTGTCAATCTCACGTTGTAATTTTTAGGTACGAAGAAAGTTTAACCGACACAAATGCCACAATTACACTTTGTTTTGAGATGGAGTAGTTTGTTATTGGAACTGCTGGGTATACCAGCTTCAAATACGGCCCTCTAGACGTGTTGTTGATGGAAGAGCTAGCAGCTCCTGCTCATGGTTCAGAAAAACGAGAGGATAGTAGTTTTCACTTTTGGTTAAGCATTGGCGCGCGTT
>CM019827.1:39627914-39658972 GCA_009763385.1 Coix lacryma-jobi var. lacryma-jobi
CCCGCTTCGCTCGAGCCAGGCCTCGGCGAACACATGTCTTCCGATTCGCCCGAGCCTCCCGTTTCGCCCGAGCCTTGCGAGGAAAGAGCACAGTGCTCTTTTCCTTTTTGGGAAGTTGTGAATAGTGTTCCTTTTTCTTCTTTTTGTATGATTTTCTGTATTGCTCTAAAAATTCTAAAATTTTACAGTTGAGTCTTTATACCAGGTAGTATTTTATAAAAATATGAAACTTGACTTTTCTGGAAGAATTTGAAAATGTAAAATCCCTCTTTTAATTAATAAATGGATGGTTCTGGATTTTTAGAAAATCATTTATAACTCCAAAAATCATGAGATAAATTTTTGTGAGCTTCCTATGCCATGTTTAGTCTCTGGTGAATTTTGAAGTCTTTTGGAACAAGTTGATTTTTGAGCATTTATCTTTAATTGTTAAATAGTGCCTTTTGTTAATTAATGTCTGATTTTATTTGAGCACCTTAATGACCTCCAAAAATTATGAAATTTGTTTTGCCATCTATCTACACCATAATGAACTTATGTGATTGATTTGGTAATTTTTGGAGCAACTGCATAAAATGACCTTTTTAAATAATTAAGAAAAAAAAAGGTGATTAAGGTTCATGTTGTATGCCCTGTGTTGCATTGTTCATGCTAGCATACTCATGTGCATGCATCATTGCATTCGTATAGTCACCGAAGGAGAAGGCGTCAAGATCGAGGCAGCCGCTGACGAACCTGTCCCTGAGGCTACCCCGAGCTCCGACAACTGCCCTGCCGCCCTCGAGCCTGCCCTCTTTGCTCTTCAAGGCAAGCCCCGGTGCATTTAAACCCCTTTCCTTGGATTTATAAAATGTTTTCCTTAAATGCTTTTGAGTTAAATTATTGCATTAGGTTTATAGGAGTTGTGCTATCCTAATTGATGCACTATCCACCTTGACCACTGATACACCCGATACCTGCTTTTCAAAAGTATTTGAAAAATGCTTAGCAATGCTTATTGAATTAACTTTGCAATAAAATGCCATTTTCAAAAGTGTGATCACTGAAAGAATCTTTATGGGAATTTGGCTTTACTCCCGTTCGATGACTGCTTGCCTAGCTAGCATGTGGTCATTGTCGAGAAGAGGTTGTCCGCGCGTACGGTGCCGTCATGTTGTAGTCCGGGACTCAACAGTTGACACCGACCGGACAGGGTTGAAAAACCGACAGGACCTACTCTTGGGTTAGAGTCCCGAGGTGCTTGTTGCTGACGGAAAAATTAGGGACCATCCGTATGGGGGCCTGCTGGTCAAGACTTGTAACTATTCACATACTTCGGAAAGCTCTGGCTCCGAGGAATCCTTTATTGGACCGACAACCGCGCACTGGGAGTGGAGAGATGGCGGAAGTAGCATGTACCCACGTGGTCGTCGTACCTGGATAGGAGTGGTGTACTGTACTTCCGGGTGGCGTAGGACCGGGCCCAATCTTGGAGGAAGCGTGGTAGACGAGTTGGCATATGCAAGCTTGGATGCTACATATGCAGTGTGGATAGGGATCCTCAGCTGAGTATTATTTATCCGGATTAACGTTGCTCCTCGGTTATGGAGACTTGGTCACTGACTGTCAACGGAGAGTGGTTCTCAACTAGGAATGTTTTGAAATGTAAAATGAATCAGGAACGATGAAGAATTGAGGAATACTGAATCTTTCCAAAATAAAATAAGGTTTACAAAATGCTTTTCTGCAAAATACCTGATCTTGCTTAAGCCTTACCTTGACTACCCTAAGCCTCTCATTCCTGAGTCTTCTCCCTTTTCTTTAGTCGGGTAAGTCTTGTTGAGTACCCCAGTACTCAGGGTTTGTTACCCATGCTGCAGGTATGACAGAGTCCCCGATGTGTCTTGCACCCTGCTGCATGACCTTCGTCCAGGAAGAGGCCGATGAGGCCGAAGAATAGTTGTACACCCTCGGGCTGGGTGATTATAAGTATCTTGCTGTTTTTCACTATGTTGCCTATGTCTATTTCTATTATCAGAACTTGGTTTGTAATAACTGCACCTTAATTTCTATTTGGAACCCTGCTTTGTAAAACTAATGTTATTTAAGTCTTCCGCTCTTTATTCCGATGTTATTTGTAAAAGTATGCAATGCTGTAACCGAATTGTGAGATGATCCTGCGGACATTGGGCACTGATGTAGCCCGGTGGCGAACAGGTCTTAATCACATGGAACATGGGTTCGGCTGTCAGAGGTTGACAGGGACACGTGGGCCATGAGATTAGGGCCGTTCCGTCACAGAGTGGTATCGGAGCATCTCACTTTAACGTTGCAGTGTTCGTTTTTGCGAAAACTTCAAAAGACCTTTTGAGTCCAAACAAACTAAACTTGACTATTTTGAGTCCAAATTGCTTCTCTTATCTTGTCTCTCATATGGCAACACTAGCTAGTGGAGCAACATGTTTTAAGCCCTATGTACCTTATTTATTTATTGCATTGCTTTGTTCCGTAGGAACGATTCATGCATCATGTCATAATCACTTAAGTAACTTCCTCTCTAAGTTCGTTGGGGTAGAATACCTATACCTTTTTCTTGCTAGCCTTTTTCTCATCTATCTTCTCTTGTCCAGACATGGCTCGTCTCAAGCTGACTGCCCGCAAGTCGACTGGACCGAACGGTGTGCCGCGTCACCAGCTGGCACCACGCGTTGGAGAAGAGACTGCCGAATCTTCCAATGGTCGTCGCTTTCCCCGCCGCACCCGCAAGAACCTGAAGGAGGAAATCAAGAATCTGAAGGCTGAGATGGAGAACATGGAGCATGACTTCTACCACTCACGCCTGGAGTTTTATGAGGCACGAGCCTCCCTGGAGCAGGCCAACCGGAACACGGTTCGCGCTATCGAGCAGCGCAATGATGCTTGGATCCGCGAGGACGTCACTAGAGCCGAGCTCCACGGACTGCAGCAGTACACAGCTCAGATTGAACAGTTCAATGACATGCTTCATGAGGAGGTACACCAGCTGTACGACCAACTCCACCCCATGGTTCCCCCGGTTGTCGAGGACCCTGAGGACGGAGTAGTGGAAGAGCCGGACGAAGAACAAGAGCCAAGCATGAACGAGGAGGTTGAGCCTGAGCTCATCCTCGAAGAGGAAGACGACGACGAGGACATGATCATCATCGATGAGGACTAGACCCGTCTTTAGGAGATGGAGTTCCCATGTGTCTGTACCACCTGCTTACCTAAACCCTTAGTCTAGGTTTGGGGGCGCTAGTCTGTCTTTTGTTAAGTCGGGCCTGTTTTTTTTTCTCTCGTACCTTTTTCCCTTATCAGTCAGTTGCCACCTGTCAGTCATCTGTATCCACCATCTACCTTTGAATCAATGAAGTTTCTCAGTCAGCTGTTTCAGAACTTAATTTTTTGGATGCTAAGTTCCAAGTTGCTTAAACAGATGCCAGTGAACACTCGCACCGGAGCTGGAGGTTCTGAGGATGCCAACCTTCCAAATCCTCCACCTGTACCAGCTACGCTAGCAGATGCCATTGCAGCCTTGGCCGCCGCTGCTAACCTGATGGCTCAAAACCAAGGGCAGCAGAACAATGGCCACCGTGGTCGCCATAACATCAACAACGAGACCACATATGTGGATTTCACCGAAACCCGTCCACCGGTCTTTACGAGGGCCGATGAACCCCTCGAAGCTGATGATTGGCTCCGCACTATGGAGCAAAAGTTCAGTCTTCTCCGCTGTACCGACATCCAGAAGCCCCGGTTCGCTTCTCAGCAGCTTCGTGGTCCAGCAAGCGCTTGGTATGCCAACCTGTTGGCTGCCCAGCCAGAAGGTCATCAATTGACCTGGGAAGAGTTCCGCACCGCTTTCCGTGCACATCACATCCCTTCCGGATCGATGAAAATGAAGCTTGATCAGTTCCTGGCTCTCCAACAAAAAGACTCCACAGTCATGCAATATGTGGGTCAATTCAATCATCTCAGCCAGTATGCCTCAGAGTATGTCAACACAGATGAAAAGAAGAGGGATTATTTCCTTAGAGGTCTGCACCCCAAGATCCGCAGAAGTATGTCCAATAACCTGACCGGCTCATATCATGATGCCGTTGACCGGGCTGTTGCATATGAAGAAAGCAACCGTCAGTACCAAGAGGAAAAGAAAAAGAAGAAAGCAGGATCCAGCAGTTTCTCTAGCGGTCACAAGCGCCAGAGGATCATATACCACCCCAGTCACCACCAAAATCGCCTACCTTACCCAAACCAGCAAGTGGTCGTCCGTACCGCGGCCACCACCCATAATGCTAACCAGCAGAGTGCCACACAGCCGAACGCCCCAGGTGTTCGTATCACCAATCCACAAACAGCCTACAACCATCCCTGCTACAACTGCGACCAGCTTGGTCACTGGTCTCGTGAGTGCCCAAAGCCCAAGAGGTATGCCCAGAATACTCAGAAGAATCCTGAAGGATCTCAGCAGCAGCAGCATCGTGCACAGCAGCAGCATGCTCAGAAGGGCAAGATTGTCAAGAAGCACGGACAAGTCTACTACACCGCTGTCAGCGATATACCAGAAGGGGAGCCCGTCATGATCGGTAGGTTTCCTGTTGCCAACCACCCTGCAGTTGTGTTGTTTGATTCTGGTGCATCGCATTCCTTCATCAGTCGTACATTTGTCGTTGAGCATGAGATATCAATTGGGGAGTTGAAAGAAAATTTTTGCATATTTTCGCCTGGAGGGCGTATAAGTACTAAGGAAGTGGTTCGCAGTATACCAGTAATGTTGGGGGAACATGTATTTCCTACCACCATGATAGTGCTACGTGATCAGGAGATAGATGTCATTCTAGGCATGAATTGGATGTGCCAGTATAAAGCCATGATCGACATCCTGAATAGAGTTGTGAGAGTGGACATTCCTAACAGTACCTCCAAACTCCTTCTCCAACTTCCAATGCCTCAAAAACCAGCAGCCACTCAAATAAATACCACCTATGTTCTGGAAACCAGAGACATCCCCGTGGTCTGCGAATTCCCTGATGTTTTTCCAGAGGATTTACCTGGTCTGCCTCCTGACCGTGATGTTGAGTTTGCCATAGAGCTAAAGCCCGGGACTGCTCCTATATCCCGCAGAGCTTATCGAATGCCTCCCAGAGAGTTGGCAGAACTAAAAATCCAATTACAAGAATTGCTGGATAAGGGCCTCATTCGCCCAAGCTCGTCTCCTTGGGGCTGTCCTGCAATCTTTGTAAAGAAGAAAGACAAGACTCTCAGAATGTGCATTGATTATCGCCCACTCAATGAGGTCACCATCAAAAACAAATATCCCTTGCCTCGTATTGATCTTCTCTTTGACCAGTTAGCTGGAGCCAAGGTATTCTCCAAGATCGATCTCAGATCTGGCTACCACCAAATAAAGATTCGTCCTGAAGATATTCCTAAAACAGCTTTCACCACCAGATACGGCCTATATGAGTACTTGGTCATGTCCTTCGGTTTGACCAATGCCCCTGCTCATTTCATGTACCTCATGAACTCTGTGTTCATGCCAGAGCTTGATAAATTCGTAGTCGTGTTCATTGACGACATCCTTGTCTACTCAAAAACCCCTGAAGATCATGCCGAACATCTTCGTATCGTTCTATCCCGTCTCAGAGAACATCAGCTGTATGCCAAGTTCAGTAAATGTGAGTTCTGGTTAGATCAGATACAGTTTCTTGGTCATGTCCTATCCGCTGAAGGTGTGTCAGTTGACCCTGGTAAAGTGGCAGACATTCTGGATTGGAAGCCACCTACCACTGTTCATGAAGTCCGCAGCTTCATGGGAATGGCTGGATATTATCGTCGATTCATCCCGGATTTCTCCAGAATCGCCAAGCCTATCACTGAGTTAGTAAAGAATTCTGTGAAGTTTGTCTGGTCACCAGCCTGTGAGCAAGCCTTTCAAACTCTGAAGAAACTGTTAACTACGTCACCAGTGCTAGCCCAGCCGAACATCGAAAAGTCCTTTGATGTCTACTGTGATGCATCTGGTACTGGTTTGGGCTGTGTTTTGATGCAAGAAGGTCGAGTGATCGCTTATGCCTCCCGACAGCTTAAGCGACATGAAGAGAATTACCCAACTCATGATCTCGAGTTAGCAGCAGTAGTGCATGCCTTGAAGATCTGGCGTCATTATCTGTTGGGCAGTACCTGTAATGTGTACACTGATCACAAAAGTCTGAAGTATATCTTCACTCAAGAAGAGCTGAATATGAGACAGAGAAGATGGCTTGAGTTAATTAAGGACTATGATCTTGAAGTGCATTACCATCCGGGTAAGGCGAATGTGGTTGCCGATGCGCTCAGTCGCAAGTCTTATTGCAACTGTCTAATGAAGAAACCCTATGATTCTTCTTTGTGTTATGAGCTGGAAAAGTTGAATATTGAAATGATTCCGCAAGGAACTCTGAGTAATATCAGAATAGAAACCCCTATCAGAGGGCAGATCATCGCTGCACAAAAAGATAACCCTGGAATCAAGCACATCATCGAAAAGGTCCAATCCGGAAAAGCTGATTGTTTCAGGATTGATGATGCAGGAATAGTATGGTTTAAGAGTCGGCTAGTAGTTCCTAAAGTGTCTGAGTTAAGAAAGTTAATCCTTGATGAAGCACACTTGACTAGATTCTCCATCCACCCCGGCAGCAACAAAATGTACCAGGATTTGAAGCAGAAATTCTGGTGGACAAAGATGAAGATTGAGATCGCCCGGTATGTCGCTCAGTGCGATACCTGCCAGAAAGTCAAAGCCGTGCACATGAAGCCCGGAGGAGAATTGCAACCCTTATCTGTACCTGCTTGGAAATGGGACGACATTAGTATGGATTTTATCAATGGGCTACCCAAGACACAAAAAGGTTTTGATTCCATCTGGGTGATCGTGGATCGCCTCACTAAGCAAGCTCACTTCCTGCCAGTGAAGACCAGTTACACCGTCCCCACTTATGCCACTTTGTACAAGAACCACATAGTAAAACTCCATGGCATACCCAAGAGCATTGTCTCTGATCGTGGTACTCAGTTTGTCGCAAAGTTCTGGAAATCATTCCATACCTCACTTGGAACCAAGCTACTGCATAGCACAGCATATCATCCACAAACGGATGGACAAACTGAGCGAGTCAACCAAGTGTTAGAAGACATGTTGAGAGCCTGTGTGCTCACCTTCGCAGATACTTGGGAGGAGTGCTTGCCCTTGGCAGAGTTCTCATATAATAACAGTTACCAAGAAAGCATCAAAATGGCACCCTTTGAAGCGCTGTACGGTCGCCGTTGTCGTACACCTCTCAGTTGGTCTGAACCTGGAGAAAGGGAATTCTTTGGGGTTGATCTAGTAAAAGATATGGAAGAGAAAGTCAAGCAAATACAAGAGAACATGAAGACTGCACAGTCTCGACAGAAAAGTTATGCTGACAAGAGACGTCGACCTCTGCAGTTCCAGATCGGGGATTATGTGTACCTGAAGGTCTCACCCACTAAAGGAGTTACTCGTTTTGGAGTCAAGGGAAAGTTAGCACCCCGCTATATTGGTCCCTTTGAGATTCTGGATCGTTGTGGCAAGGTAGCTTACAAGCTAAGATTGCCCGATCATCTTTCTGCAGTCCATAATGTGTTTCACGTCTCCCAACTCAAGAAGTGTCTCCGAGTGCCCGAACATGTGGTGGAAGTTGAAGGTGTTGAGTTAGAACCTGATCTGTCATACTCTGAGTATCCAGTTCGTGTGTTGGATTGCAAGGACCGTGTTACCCGGAGAACTACCACGAGATGGTACAAGATCCAGTGGAACCAACACTCTGAAGAAGAAGCCACTTGGGAGTCTGAAGACTTCTTAGCAAAAAACTATCCCGACTTCCTCGATACTCTGTAGATGTAAGGTTTTACCTTTTGTCCTTTCTTAAGACGCTAAATCTCGGGGCGAGATTTCTTTTAGGGGGGGAGGCTGTAACACCTCTGGTGTTTAATATGTAATTAACCTGACATGTCATCATCTTTAGTCTTTAATCATTCTTGTCATGCATTTAGTTTGCTAAATACCTGTGTAATGATTTCTTTTTCGAAAACCCTAAAAGCCCAAATCTTCCTTTAAGGGCAAAATGGTAATTTCACCTCTGTGACTTGCTTGTGTAATTTCTTGTTCAGTTTTGTGCCCTGGTGTTTTGTTGTGTTGATCGAAGTTCAAAAATCTAAAACAGATTTCAAATTCCTTTTGAAAAACCCTGATTTCCAAACCCTGGTTTTTACCCCTCTTTTATTAATTTAAAAACTATTCAAAATTTGAAGTTGGTCCTTTTAGCAAAGTTGTAAGTCTTGTCAAGAGGAACAACTTTGGTGTTTACAGTTTTTCAAGTTTCAATTTAAAATCAGAAGTAATTTCAGATTCTTTCAAACTTCTTTTTGTCCCTTTTTCGGTTTTCAAAATTATCTCAAAAACCTTTGAGTTTTAGAAAAGGTTTATGTTGGCAAAGTTGTAGATCTCAAAATTTTAAGCAACTTTGGTGTTTTGAGTTTTCTTCGTGTAGTTCAAGTTTTGGGAGTAATTTCAAAATTTCAGAAAGGGGAAGTTTTGCTTTAAATATCGTCTCTGTGCACGAACTTTAAAGCCAGGGGGCCCCGGCCTCCGGCAAGGCCGCCGCGCCGCGCGCGAGCCTCGCCGCCCATGCCGAGCCCGGCTGACCCGCGCCCGTGCCGCGCGCGGCCAAGTGCTGGCGCTCGTTTTCCTCTCGGCCCCTACCTACCGCCGCCTCGCTCATCCCCTACCCCTCCCTCTTCCCCTACGGTCGCGGACAGCGGGCAGCTGCCGGCCGCCGGCAAGCCGCCGCGCCGCGCGCGAGCTTCCGCCCACGCCGAGCCGCCCTACCCTGCTCCCTACCTCCCTTAATGTCGCGCGAGCGCTCTCACCCCTCGCCCGGACCCCTCCCCAGCTCCGCCCGCGGCTATAAGAAGCCGCGAGTTCTGCCATTACCGCCACCACGGCGCCCCGCACCACCGGACCTCCCCAGCACCAGCCGAGCCCGCCGTTGTCTTCGCCTTGGGCTGCTCCACCTTCCCGAGCAATCAATTTCACCCCTCCGCCCTCCTCTCGCCGGCACAGGAGCTTCTTCTCCAACTCCGGCATACGGCCGCGCTTCGGCTAAGCGAGAAATTCGCCGCCGTGAGTGTTCCTCCCGTCCCTCCGACCCCTGCCCTCTCTTCCTCACCTCCGTACGCTTCTAACCGCACCTCGGTGATCTCTTTTGGTGGACAGAGCCGCCGGACGCTGCTCGCCGCCAGAGAGCTCCGCCGGAGCACCGCCACCGTCGAGCTCCGTCCTCCGACCCTGCACCGCCTCGCCGAGCCTCCCACCAGACTCTCGGTGAGCCCGCGAATCTTTCCCCACCCTCGGCTTTCCCAGCGCGAGCCCCGAGCGGCCGGCCCGCCGTCCGCCTCGCCTGCGGTTCGCCCGAGCCTTCCGTCTCGCCCGAGCCTTCGAGCCAGGCCTCGGACGAAGCAGTCGCTTCCGTCTCGCCCGAGCCTTCGAGCCAGGCCTCGGACGAAGCAGTCGCTTCCGTCTCGCCCGAGCCCGTTTCACCCGAACCCGCTTCGCTCGAGCCAGGCCTCGGCGAACACATGTCTTCCGATTCGCCCGAGCCTCCCGTTTCGCCCGAGCCTTGCGAGGAAAGAGCACAGTGCTCTTTTCCTTTTTTTGGGAAGTTGTGAATAGTGTTCCTTTTTCTTCTTTTTGTATGATTTTCTGTATTGCTCTAAAAATTCTAAAAATTTTACAGTTGAGTCTTTATACCAGGTAGTATTTTATAAAAATATGAAACTTGACTTTTCTGGAAGAATTTGAAAATGTAAAATCCCTCTTTTATTTAATAAATGGATGGTTCTGGATTTTTAGAAAATCATTTATAACTCCAAAAATCATGAGATAAATTTTTTGTGAGCTTCCTATGCCATGTTTAGTCTCTGGTGATATTTTGAAGTCTTTTGGAACAAGTTGATTTTTGAGCATTTATCTTTAATTGTTAAATAGTGCCTTTTG
Organism: Coix lacryma-jobi var. lacryma-jobi; assembly: GCA_009763385.1. NCBI lineage: Eukaryota > Viridiplantae > Streptophyta > Magnoliopsida > Poales > Poaceae > Coix > Coix lacryma-jobi. The sequence goes on from CM019827.1 coordinate 39,637,969, forward strand.
TTAATTAATGTCTGATTTTATTTGAGCACCTTAATGACCTCCAAAAATTATGAAATTTGTTTTGCCATCTATCTACACCATAATGAACTTATGTGTTTGATTTGGTAATTTTTGGAGCAACTGCATAAAATGACCTTTTTAAATAATTAAGAAAAACAAAAAAGGTGATTAAGGTTCATGTTGTATGCCCTGTGTTGCATTGTTCATGCTAGCATACTCATGTGCATGCATCATTGCATTCGTATAGTCACCGAAGGAGAAGGCGTCAAGATCGAGGCAGCCGCTGACGAACCTGTCCCTGAGGCTACCCCGAGCTCCGACAACTGCCCTGCCGCCCTCGAGCCTGCCCTCTTTGCTCTTCAAGGCAAGCCCCGGTGCATTTAAACCCCTTTCCTTGGATTTATAAAATGTTTTCCTTAAATGCTTTTGAGTTAAATTATTGCATTAGGTTTATAGGAGTTGTGTGCTATCCTAATTGATGCACTATCCACCTTGACCACTGATACACCCGATACCTGCTTTTCAAAAGTATTTGAAAAATGCTTAGCAATGCTTATCGAATTAAACTTTGCAATAAAATGCCATTTTCAAAAGTGTGATCACTGAAAGAATCTTTATGGTAATTTGGCTTTACTTCCCGTTCGATGACTGCTTGCCTAGCTAGCATGTGGTCATTGTCGAGAAGAGGTTGTCCGCGCGTACGGTGCCGTCATGTTGTAGTCCGGGACTCAACAGTTGACACTGACCGGGACAGGGTTGAAAAACCGACAGGACCTGTACTCTTGGGTTAGAGTCCCGAGGTGCTTGTTGCTGACGGAAAAAAAAAACTTTAGGGACCATCCGTATGGGGGCCTGCTGGTCAAGACTTGTAACTATTCACATACTTCGGAAAGCTCTGGCTCCGAGGAATCCTTTATTGGACCGACAACCGCGCACTGGGAGTGGAGAGATGGCGGAAGTAGCATGTACCCACGTGGTCGTCGTACCTGGATAGGAGTGGTGTACTGTACTTCCGGGTGGCGTAGGACCGGGCCCAATCTTGGAGGAATCGTGGTAGACGAGTTGGCATATGCAAGCTTGGATGCTACATATGCAGTGTGGATAGGGATCCTCAGCTGAGTATTATTTATCCGGATTAACGTTGCTCCTCGGTTATGGAGACTTGGTCACTGACTGTCAACGGAGAGTGGTTCTCAACTAGGAATGTTTTGAAATGTAAAATGAATCAGGAACGATGAAGAATTGAGGAATACTGAATCTTTCCAAAATAAAATAAGGTTTACAAAATACTTTTCTGCAAAATACCTGATCTTGCTTAAGCCTTACCTTGACTACCCTAAGCCTCTCATTCCTGAGTCTTCTCCCTTTTCTTTAGTCGGGTAAGTCTTGTTGAGTACCCCAGTACTCAGGGTTTGTTACCCATGCTGCAGGTATGACAGAGTCCCCGATGTGTCTTGCACCCTGCTGCATGACCTTCGTCCAGGAAGAGGCCGATGAGGCCGAAGAATAGTTGTACACCCTCGGGCTGGGTGATTATAAGTATCTTGCTGTTTTTCACTATGTTGCCTATGTCTATTTCTATTATCAGAACTTGGTTTGTAATAACTGCACCTTAATTTCTATTTGGAACCCTGCTTTGTAAAACTAATGTTATTTAAGTCTTCCGCTCTTTATTCCGATGTTATTTGTAAAAGTATGCAATGTTGTAACCGAATTGTGAGATGATCCTGCGGACATTGGGCACTGATGTAGCCCGGTGGCGAACAGGTCTTAATCACATGGAACATGGGTTCGGCTGTCAGAGGTTGACAGGGACACGTGGGCCATGAGATTAGGGCCGTTCCGTCACAGTCAGGTTGATCATACCTAATAGTACTTCTGAGCTCTTCATTCAACTTCCAATTCCCAAGAAAACCGTTGACCAGATGTGCGGCAGTGTCTGTGCAACCACCGTTAAAGAGATTCAGGATATTCCAGTAGTCTGTGAGTTTCCGGATGTGTTTCCTGAAGACTTGCCGGGGTTACCACCAGACCGTGATGTTGAGTTCAGCATAGAGCTAAAACCAGGAACAGCGCCAATATCTCGACGAGCCTATAGAATGTCACCTAAAGAACTGGCAGAATTGAAAATTCAGTTGCAAGAACTGCTTGATAAAGGTTATGTTAGACCTAGTTCATCGCCATGGGGCTGTCCTGCTTTGTTTGTCAAAAAGAAAGACCAAACATTGAGGCTATGTGTGGACTATCGTCCGCTCAATGAAGTAATGGTGAAGAATAAGTACCCTTTGCCGCGGATTGATCTTCTGTTTGATCAACTCGCGGGCGCCAAGGTATTTTCCAAGATAGATCTGAGGTCTGGGTATCACCAGATAAAGATAAGGCCTGAGGATATTGCTAAAACTGCTTTCACCACCAGATATGGCCTATATGAGTATTTGGTCATGTCCTTTGGGTTGACCAATGCTCCAGCTCACTTCATGTACCTGATGAACTCAGTATTCATGCCTGAGCTAGACAAGTTTGTGGTAGTATTCATTGATGACATTCTGATATATTCCAAGACTCCACCAGAACATGCTGAACACCTCAGGGTAGTGTTGGATCGTTTGAGAAACCATCAGCTATATGCAAAGTTCAGTAAATGTGAGTTATGGTTAGATAAAGTTCCATTTCTGGGTCACGTGTTATCGGCTGAAGGTGTAGCTGTGGATCCAGGCAAGGTGCAAGAAATTCTTGAATGGGAGTCTCCCAGAACTGTTCATCAAGTTCGCAGTTTTCTGGGTATGGCAGGTTATTACCGCAGGTTTATTCCAGACTTCTCCAAAATTGCCAAACCTATAACTCAGTTGTTAAAGAATGAAGTCAAGTTTGATTGGTCGGATAAATGTGAAAAAGCTTTTCAGAAGCTAAAAGAATTCTTAACTACAGCTCCCGTCTTAGCCCAACCCAATATTGAGAAGCCGTTTGATGTGTATTGTGATGCTTCTGGTATTGGGATTGGTTGTGTTTTGATGCAAGAGAGCAGAGTGATAGCTTATGCATCCAGACAGCTAAAACGTCATGAAGAACACTATCCAACTCATGACTTAGAGTTAGCAGCAGTCGTTCACGCCTTAAAGATTTGGCGTCATTACCTCTTGGGCAACACATGTCACATATACACCGACCACAAGAGTTTGAAGTATATATTCACTCAGTCAGAGTTAAATATGAGACAACGGAGGTGGTTAGAGCTAATCAAGGACTATGATCTTGAAGTGTATTACCATCCCGGAAAGGCAAATGTTGTAGCCGATGCTCTTAGTAGGAAGGTTCGTTGCAACTGTATCACTGTCAGACCAGTAGATCTTACTCTCTGTTCCGAGTTAGAAAAACTAGGTATTCAGATGATTACTCAGGGCAGTTTGTCTAATATATCAGTTCAATCATCTATCAAAGACCAGATTGTAGCTGCTCAGAAAGAAAACAAGGGTATTGTTCACCTCAAGGAGAAAGTCAAAGTAGACAAAACTTCGTGTTTCCGAGTCGATGAAGCAGGAGTGGTCTGGTTCAAAGACAGACTGGTCGTTCCAAAGAATCCTGAATTGAGGAAGCAGATTTTGGATGAAGCTCATCTTACCCCGTTTGCGATTCATCCGGGAAGTACAAAAATGTACCAGGATCTTAGGCAAAGATTCTGGTGGACTAAGATGAAAATTGAGATTGCAAAGTATGTAGCCAGATGTGATACTTGTCAGAAAGTCAAAGCTATTCATCTTAAGTCAGCTGGTGAACTGCAGCCATTGCCAATTCCTGCTTGGAAATGGGAGGACATCAGTATGGATTTTATTGTTGGGTTACCAAGAACATCCAAGGGCTACGATTCTATTTGGGTTATAGTAGATCGTCTAACCAAGGTTTCACATTTCATACCAGTCAAGACCATCTACTCAGCGTCCACTTATGCCAAAATATACTTTCAGAGGATTATGAGTCTGCATGGAGTTCCTAAGACTATTGTCTCAGATAGGGGTACTCAGTTTGTTTCAAAATTCTGGGAAAGTCTACATGAGTCTCTGGGCACTAAACTCTTACACAGTACAGCTTACCATCCACAAACAGGGGGTCAGACTGAAAGAGTAAATCAAATATTAGAAGATATGCTCAGGGCGTGTGCTCTTAACTTTCCATTTAAGTGGGATGAGTGCTTACCATTAGCAGAGTTCTCATACAACAATAGCTATCAAGAGAGTATCCGTATGGCACCATTTGAAGCTTTATATGGCAGAAGGTGTCGGACTCCTTTACATTGGTCCGAGCCTGGTGAAAGATGGTTCTTTGGTGTCAATCTAGTTCAAGAGACCGAACAGAAGGTCAAACTCATACAAAGAAATATGAAAATAGCACAATCTCGACAGAAAAGCTATGCAGACAAAAGGCGTAGACCTTTGACGTTTGCCAAAGGAGATTTTGTGTATCTAAAGGTGTCACCCACCAAGGGTGTTTATCGTTTCGGGGTCAAAGGAAAACTTGCTCCCCGTTACATTGGGCCATTTCAAATCCTGGCCAAGTGTGGCAAAGTGGCATACCGTATTCAACTACCAGCTCATCTATCAGAGGTTCATAATGTATTTCACATCTCTCAGCTGAAGAAGTGTCTACGAGTTCCTGACCAAGTGGTTGATGTTGAAGGGGTACAACTTGAGCCTGATATGACATACTCAGAATATCCCATCAAAATTCTTGATCAGCGAGATAGAGTAACTCGACGACACACTCACAGGTTCTATAAAGTTCAATGGAATCAGCATTCTGAGGAGGAAGCAACTTGGGAAACCGAGGAATTTCTGATAGAGCAGTTTCCTGAGTTCTATGCAACCATACAGTCAGGGCAGTGAAAGAGGTTGACATTAGAACGTGTTCCTAGTTTTGTAAAAAGTTTGTAATCTTTATCCCCGTACCCCACAACTTTAGTAGTTGGTTTAGTTTGTGGTGAAATCTCGGGTCGAGATTTCTTTTAGGGGGAAAGGATGTAACACCTCAGGTGTTTACATGAATAAAATATTGTCATGCCATCATAAGCATTCCATAGCATCATGTGCTAGCTCACCTTGAGATGCATTCACTAAAATGAGTTTAATTCCTAATGTGAGCATCTTTGTTTATGCTTGTGTTATAACTCAAAACCTTAATTTGGAATGTCATTATGAAATAACTTGTGCTCATTCCTATTTGACTATAGTCATGTAAAGGCATGAAACCAAGTTCAACAAGTCAAAAGGATGTAAAATTCATTTAGCTTAAAAATGGGAAAATCATTAAATTCCTATATAAGTTAACTAGCCCTTTTTAGTTAACTCAAAATCTATACCTATTTAGGGGTTGACCCTAAAAGCTTTTTGGTAGATCTTGAGAAGAGGTACAACTTTGGTTTTCAAAGTTTTCAAAGTTTCTGTACAAAATTCCAAGTAATTATGAGTTTATTCAAACCCTGGAAATGGTCCCCTTTTGATTTTAAACTTGCATTTCAAAAACTACTTGAGATCTGAGTTTGAGATCTACATCAAAGTTGTAGAGAATTTCAAAAGGAACATTTCATACATTGACCATTTTTTCAAGTGTCATTGAAAAATCAAAAGTAATTTTGCTTTTACTGCAAAACCCTAAATCTGTCCCCTTTTCAAATTTCTAATTTGAAGTCAATTTGAACTGTTTTGATCCAAGTGACTTATTTCCAGTTGAAATCAGCCCAAGTGTATTAAAGCAAAGTTGTACAACTTTTCAAGCTCTACAGTTCATATTTTGACAAATCTTGAGGTGTAGTTCAAATTTCAAAGGTAATTTTGAAATCAGTTTGGTACAAATTTGATTTTGAACTCTATTTCAAAATCTAGGCAGAATTTGACTTTGGTTCTTAAAGCAAGTTTGTAAAGTACAAATTTGGGAGCAACTTTTGTTTTAAGAGTTTTTGGCGTGCAGTACAAAAATCTAGAGTATTTTGAAAGGGGGTAAATCTGTTCCTGTAGCTACAGTAGGGGGGAAGCACCTGCCGGAGCAGCAGGGGCCGCCGCGTCGCCGCCGCCGTAGCCTGGGCACCTCAGCCCGTCTCCGCGTGTCCGGCCACGCAGCTGCTTGCCGCTTGCTTCACTCCGTGCGGTGTCAAGCTCCGAGAGCTCCCCAACCCTCTCTTCACCTGCGCCCGCCACCTCCTCCCTCTCCTGCTCTGTTTTCTGGCAAAGCTCCGGAGAGCTCTCACTCCCTCGTCGTTGCGTCCCCGCACTCTCCATCTTCCCAATAGCTCCGCCTGCATCCCTTGCTACTCCTGAGCTAGCTAACCCAAGCCCGAGAGCTTGCAATCGCCGCCGCCACAGTCATCTTCTTCGTCACCGGCCGGGAGCCATCACAGGTACCTTGGTCGTGGTCGCGGTCAGCCAGAGCTCCTCCGGCCAAATCAAGTAGTGCTTTAGCTTCGTCTGGTGTTGTAGGTCACGGTCGGCTCGCTCCTGAGGTCTCTACCGCTCGGGCTTGACCAGTCCGCGACGGTTGCCGCCGGTACAAGCTCCGCCATCGCCGCCGTCGTCGCCAACCTTGGTCTAGTGCTCCTCGAAGCAAGGCAAGGTGAGCACCGTAGTCGTCTTGAGCTCCTCGGAGTGTTGCGCTTCCTAGTTTGGTCTCTACCGGGCCACCGTGATCGGTCCGCGTGGCTTGCCGTCGGCGCAAGCGCCGCCATGGCCGCCAGCATGGGCCAGGTTGCTTGGAGCCGTCTCTGAGCAAGTTTAGGTGCACATCACGGTCGCGGTAAGTGCCCAAGTGCGATGCCACCCTCGGCTAGGTCGCTACCGAGCCCTAGCAGCCGGAGCGCCGTGTCGCCGCCGTGCTCGGTATGGCCGAGCCGCCATGGCCGTCGTCCGCTCGGAATCGAGTGAGTGCGAGGTCGGGAAAAGAGTGGAATCGGTGCGCGAGATCCAGGCGAAGATGTGGAAGGCCTCGCCGTCGCCGGAGGCCTCGTCGGCGATGAGATTGGAGGTCGGTCAACGTGAGCGCGCGTTAAGTCAAAGCCTTCGGCAGCTGGCCTCGGCGCGAGGCGGAGAAGAAGGGCCTGTCAGCCTCGGGCGAGTCGGAGAAGGAGGGCTGAGGCTGAGGCCTGAGGCTCGGATATCAGCAGCCGTGGGTTGAACTGGGCCGAGCCCAGTAAGAGTTAGAGATGGTTTTTCCTTTTTGCTGTTATGAGTGAATAGTGTTAGGTTTTGTCTTTTTGATATCTTTTTGTAGGAAGCTCCAAAAATTGTGAAAATTTTTGTGTGGCTTTATCAAGCTGCCTGATATTTAAGAAAAATATAAAACTTGAGTTTTGAATAAATTTTGAAACTGATTTAAATATGGATTTTAATTAATAAATGGACTTTGATGATTTTTGTAGGCCTAGTTAAATGTCCAAAAATCATGAAACTATTTTTGGCACTGTTTTTAGGTGAAAATATATCTTCACAAAAAATTTGAGCTCTGTTGGAGAAAATAAATTTTATTCTTTTTTTTATGCTTTATTTAAGCATTTATATGTTTATAGTTAATTTAATTCTGTAAATCCATATGTTTATTCAAAAATGATGAAATTTATTTTGTGCACTGTTTGGATCATAACTAATCTATGTACCAAGTTTGAACTAATTTGAGCATAGTTTGCTTCATAACTTAATTTCCGGTTAATTAAATTGCTTTCTTTATGCTTAAATAAGGTTATAAAACCTAAAAATCTAAGATCTTTTACGGTAGATTTGAAGGTTAAGATAAGTGAAATATCTTGATCTGCTGCTTGATGCAAGCAAGAATCACTCACTTAAACCATGTATATTTATGTAAGTTAGTTTTGTTGGTTTGCAATTTTACCGTGAGGGAAAATTGTTTTAAGTTAAATATTATAGCTTAGAAAATTTCCATCTTTACCATGATCATGTCATGAGCATTCCATTAAGCATGCACTCTATTATCGTGTAGCTTCCGAAGTGATCGAGTGTCCGAGCGAGGTTGGTCCGGAAACTTCAGAGTATCCAATTGATCCGGATTACCAGGAGTTCCAGACTCTCCCGATTAACGAAGGCAAGCCCCGGTTCATTTAACCATTTCCTTGGATTTACAATTACACTTATTTCGATAAACTGATGCATAAAATGTTTATCAAATAAATGCTTTAAACCTGTTGATGCATGACCAACCTTGTTATCGATATATCATTCCTTGATACCTGTTTTAGGCCACTGATAGAAATGCTTAGCCTTGCTTCATAAAGCTTTTGCGAAATGTTTTCAATACTTATCGTTTTGGAATGATAATGAGAAAGAATGATGATTAAGGCCAGACGGGCACCTGCATCGATCCTTGGATTAGATGCAGGGTAACCCGGATGTGTCGATTAGGGTTAACCGTTGTTGGCCTGCTAGATTGAGAAACTGTGAAGTACCGATCATATGCTACGGTAAGCCCTGCCTTGGTGGTTCTTAAATGAGAACGGCTAATCGCGCACTGGGAGTGGAGAGATGGCGGGAGTACTAGCTACCCTCGTGGGTCGAAGTCCCGGATTGGAGGTGTACAAGTACTCTCGGGTGGCGCGGACCCGGTCTTGTTTGGAGGATCCGAGGTTGGGGTTGGTATATGTGTGATCACGGGTCTACATATATCGTATGATCGTGGAAAACTCCCAGATCTGGTTGAATCGGTTCGAATCGTCGTGCTCCTCGGTTAAGGAGACTCAATCTTTCGACCCGCATCGTAGAATGAAAATGGAACTGGTTTATGAAAGAATGATGATGACCTTTCACTAATGTTCACTTTCAGTTCTTACCAAGTACTTAAATGATTAAGTAAAATTTGGATCTAGGACTACTTTAGTAAGCTTTTATGCAAATGAAAAATTCTGTTGAGCCTACCCAAGGCAGCATACCTGTTTCGTCTCTTCTCTTGTCGGGTCAGCCTTGTTGAGTACCTTCGTACTCAGGGTTTGTTAATCCCCTGTTGCAGGTGACGTTCACGAGCAGCCTTGCTTTGAGGCTTGTTGCGTGACAGTCGTTGAGGAGGACTTGTCCGGGGAGGAGTAGTGCAACCCTTAGGCGGGGTTGTTTGTGTGTTATACAGTTTTAGTAATGCTACTTCCACTATCTAGAACAAAGTTTGAAACTATGGTTTGTAATAACGACATAAGTTTGAACATCTGGTTTGTAAAACTTATGGTGTAATACTTCCGCTCTTTCATCTCCGATGTATATTATTTGTGAAATGTTGTAATACTGCAATGACTCTTGCAATGATCCTGGGAAGGTAAGGAAACGTGGATGAGTCGGGTTACCCGATGACACGTGGTGGGTCTTTTGGGCTATTGGGGCACAGTATATGACTGTCCGAGGTCTGTAGGACAAGGACAAGTATACGTGGGCCTTAATAATTCAGGAGGTTCCGTCACAGACAGTGTCAGTGGACACCAACTCAGTCCACTTTCATGCTCACTTTCCTTGCCAACATTGTAGCAAATGGCACTAGAACATCTACTGGTTTCAAAAAAGTTCATTTGAACTCTTGTGCTAAGGCTTTCAATGAACATTTCAAGCTGAGTAGGACTGGTGAGCAGATTGGTAATCATCTGAAGACATGGAAAAGGAAGTACAATAAAATCAACCAACTTAGGAAGCTGAGTGCCGCCCTTTGGGATGAAGACAATTTCATCATTTCACTTGATCATGAGCACTACACCGGATACATCAAGGTAAACCTGCAACTTCTATTTTTATCTACTTTTGTGGTACACTTGTGTGGTTTGTCTATAATTTTTGTTATCTTTCTAATAATTATTTGCACCCATTTGTAGGATCACAAAGCTGATGATGAATATTTGAACAAGCCTTTGCAATACTATGGTGATCTTGCTACAATATTTGGTAACAGTGTGGCTACAGGTCAGTATGCAAAGGGATCAAGTGAGCCTCTAGCTACTGCAGGGGATGACAATGAAGAAAATCCTGGGGAAGAAAATGGTGCTACAGCCACTACTGATGAGCATGCAGCAACATCTTCAGCTAGCAGACCATACATGAGAGCCAAGATTGTTGAGAGCGATCTTGATGGCTTGATTGGAGCATTTGATCGTGCCTCAGACAGGATGTCCAGTGCTATAAAGGACTCTGCAACTGCAGACAAAGACATGCCAGAGGGGTTGTTTGAAACTGTGGACACTCTTCCAGGTTTTGAGCATACACACAAGTCGTTATACTTTCTCTACTCGGTTAACAATCCACATATTGCTAGAGCTTTCGCGGCATTGCCATTTGATCACAAGTTGACATGGGTTGCCAAGTTTGTCAGTGACACATTTCCATGATGCTCAAGACATGATGCATGTCGTATGACTTTTGCTTCTATGGGCTAACATATGACTTTTGTTTGTAACCACAAAACAATGCAGCGTGGGTTGTCATGTGTAAGGATGAGGCCTCCTAATTACTTTTGTAAGGAAGTATGAGGTCTCATAATTCTATATCTAAGGATTAGACCAGCTAAATTATGTATTTATGGATCAGACCTGCTAATTATATATGTGATGTAAGGTTCAGACCTTTTAGTTATAATATATGATCATCAGACTTAAATTGTGTGGACATATGGAAAGATTTCGTGGCACAACAGAATGGTGGTAAGCTTACCAAAAAGACAGAGCGAGTGACCACAAGCAGGTTTTTATTCCAATTATATCAACCAAACACGGAATCGAATCATTCCATCCTACACAGATTCTCCAACCAAACAAAAAATAGAATGAATCCATCCTTTCAACCAAACAAGTATTGGAACCATTCCGTTCCTAAACACACGAATGGATTCATCCCATCCTATCCCGCTCTTGAACCAAACACATCCTAAGAGCCAAGTTATACAACAAGTTGTCTCTTATTTGACTTTACAAAACTTCTCTTTCCTATTTCCTCTCACAACACTTGCTATTTGGGTCCACTATCATCTATGGTTCCGTGCCCAGCTTGGTGCTTGCATGAGAGCCAAACTCCCCTCTCTCTCCCCTCTTCTCTCCTCCACCTCAGTATTTACTTGGCTATAAGTCAATTATTGTACTTCGTAGGCTCACTATGAGGTATTCGAGTAACAATTTAAAACTTTTAGGCATTGAGGATATGACGAGTAATTTATTGGAGCTTTCTTTTTAATTACTTATCAATAGGAATGCATCCTTTTATTGACTTATATATGAGCAGCATATATATTGCAAAAATAAAAATTGGTTGGTCAACTCACTCGATATACAAATTAAAGTTTGGTGTCACATGTATTCTATCTATATAATGAAAATTTAATTATTCTTTGCCTGTCATCCACTATTGACCTGCCTATCAAGACACTAGTTTTTTGACTCTCTGTATGTATGATACACAAGAAAATAATTAGACACACTATCAATACTCTATATATAGGCATTTTTATTTGATTTCACATAATATGCTCCTTCATAGGTCTCATACAATATGAATATGGGGCAAGGAATGGTTCCTTCCAGACGTGCTCTACTCCTGGTTCGACAACACACGACAAAGTTATCATATGCATATGCTCGTTGTCAACTTAGTTATCGTATTGTTACTCCTCCTCCGACAACGCATAAATGTAAGATCATTGTTGAAAAATCAAGATTGGAATTGTGCATCACTATGGAAATACACGCACTCATACTATATATAGAACTGTTTCCAGTAGGTTTATCGATAAGTATTTTATATAATGTTGTTTTATTATTACTCCCTCCAGTTTGGTAAAACAAGTCGTTTAAGACAGCGACACGGTCTTCAAAACGTAACTTTGACCACTTGTTTCTTTAAAAATATTTATTGAAAAGTAGTATATGCATATTTTTATGAAAGTACTTTTGTAGACAAATTTATTTATATGATTTTTACATCTCTAAACTTAACAATCTAAAAGTTATTCATAATTTATATTCCCAATGTTTGATCCAAACCTTGTCCAAAACGACTTCTTTTACCAAACTGGAGTAGTATAGATATTTCTACTGGTCGGCTGAGTACCATATATATTGGATACTATGGTGGCATCTAATGGATTTTTACATATTGAACAAGTACTTGTTTTCCTAAATGTATGTTGTCTTATTATTTTTACTAACTAGTATTGCTTATTTTCAGAGAATTTATATTATTTTTTTCAGGTGAGATGCTGTGTTTTTTAAAAAATATTATAAGTTATCATGAAAAAGGAAACTAATTTCGATCATTACTATTGATTTTATGGGCTTTGAATAGTCAATTCACACCTCGACGCTTTGGATCCAACATGTTTCTAATAAATTATCTATATTTTATCATTACAAAATAATAACAAACAGCACCTCCTCATTCTTCTACATTGCACATCCAATTTGTTGCTATGAAAAAAAAATCAAAAGAGGTATGCCAATGTATATATATGTAATTTTAAAAAGTACACACATATGGTATTATGAAACAAATAAATAACCCAAATATATGTATAATGGTATTTTAATATAGAATAGCTGAAAAGTTATACTCATCCATTACTTTGTAAAATATCCATGCCCAATGTAGAGCACAGGTCATGGTGCTGGCATATACTAATAGCAAATTTGCCAAATAAAAGTAGAACTAGGAAAAGTGAATATATAGTGCCCGCCCGCGCGTACATTCTGAAGTACTAATTAATTTGTTCATTGTTGACGGTGTCAAAGCATGGACGCTATGTATATGTGTACTGCTGTGTTCATTGGCAGTGAGACACCCTTATGATTACTTTAATTATTAATAATCTCCCTCTAGAATAGTCTATCAGTCTCACACACACATATCATGGATTATTAATCGCATGTGCGCATACTGTATATAGGCAACGTATTCTATGCAAACTAGACTCCTGTGCAAACTATACAAACTCTAATCAAGACCACAAGAATCTAATCCGATGGCTGGTAATTTTAGCACTCAAACCCCCCACTCATCCTATCCGACTGTTGTCAATGAACAAACACAACTCGATGACGATGCAATTTAACGGGCCGGGCCTCTCCCAACCGGCCGGCCCAGACAGCAGCCATAAAGCTCCGCCAGACAGTCGACAATTCTGCTAAAAAAAAGCGAGACAGTCGACAATAATAAAGCTCCGGCAATGCCTGCTGCTTGTGTATTAGGTCAATCTCAATGAGAGTTTCATTTGTATTAAATATGGTGCCACATAAGCGATTTTGATGACATGACAATGTATTTAAGAAGACAGATGAAATGAGTTTCATCTAGATGAAACTCTCTTGGCACGAATACCAACTCTCTATGAGTCATGGAATTTAATACCTATGAAACTTTAGAATGAAACTCTCACTCTCAACGGGGAGTTTCATTCAAGTTTCATTTTCTCTCATATGACATGATAGTCTTGAAAACACCAAAATAAAACTCACCATTGAGATTGGCCTTAGGGCGTCCACAATAATGTTGAAAACGGACGGGACGGATCCCGTTTCGTCCACAACCATTTACCGTTTTATTCTGACCATTTTCGTTTTTCTGAAAAATACAGAAACAGGATGAGATGCACCGGGAGTCCGGGATCGGGATCGAAAACAGGATTAGAGTTTTTCTGTTCATATTTACGGAATACCGATTTTGACCGGGATAATCCTGTTTACATCTTATTCGCGATAACCTGTTGGCCTTCTTCATAAACATAGGTCTAGTTTGGCCCATCTAACTTCGGTGTCCTGTGGTGTGTGGCCGTGGCCAATGTGGCATGCAGCATTGCCGTATATACAACACAAAAAAAAACACACAGGCAATACAGGTGAGGCGCCTAGTATTAGTAGCAGCACGTACGAACAACAAGCAAAGTAATAAGCAAGCTAATGAGCGAGAGTTTACGATTAGTCCGCGATTTCTAAGGTGTCTTAACTTATTTATTTATTCACTTTTTTGCAAAGGATTTCCCGTGGCACATAATCTTGGTTTAAGTTCTCGCTTATCGTTCGTTTTTGTCTATTTTCCGATCGTATTTACTGGTTTTCGTATTATCGTTTATCTCGCTACCGTTTTCGCTCTTGGCTGTCCGGCTCTCGCTCCCGTTTCCGTCAAAAAATATAAAAACGGTTCAGGTATTTACCATCTATTTCCATCCGTTTTCATCCTTATCCACAATAGTTGAACCCAATCGCCACCTGAGCTGTACAAACTAAAAAAATCAGTAGTTGCATGGCTAAATAGACGTGGGAAAGAAAGGCAGAGATTAGCGGCAGATCACTAGTAGAGAAAAGACTTTTGATCCACATCGAGATTGAGCTTTAGTCCTGGTATTTTTTTTATTGGGACTAAAGTGAGGAACGTGACGCCTAAGATGAGGTGAATTAGGCAACTAAAAATTCTACACTAAATTATGTCTTCTAATTACCACCTAATCAAAACCTATGCAAGAAAGTAAATTATCTAATTGTGCGACTATGGTTTTGCTAGTTATGTTGCTATCTCTACCGCAAAAGAGTTATGGAACTTAGGTTCTAATCTATCAACTAAGTTAGGTAAAGTAAAGTAAAGCACATAACCAAGGTAGCAAGGTAAATGCAGAGACTAAAGAGCATGGTAGAGATGCAAACTCCTGTCGACGACTCCGGTATTTTGTAACACCCCTAGTGTTACTAATGTAATTAACCTGACATGTCATCATTTTAGCATTAATCATTTCATGTGATGCATTTGAATTGCTTAATTGCTATGCTTTGATTCCCTTTTCAAAAACCCTATATGCCCAAATCTTTCTATAAGGGCAAAATGGTAATTTTACCTCTGTGCCTAGCTCTATGTATTTCTTGTTCAATCTGATGCCCTGATGTTTGTTGTGTTGATCTAGGTTCAAAAACCAGTTTTAAATTGGATTCCTTTTGCTAAACCCTGATTTCCAATTCCTGAGTTTTACCCCCTTTTATGATAACTTTTCCATAACTCAAAATTTTGGGTTGGTTCAAAAGCAAAGTTGTGAATCTGATCAAGAGGAACAACTTTGGTATTTACAAATTTCTAAGTTTCTATATAAAATTTGAAGTAATTTCAAATTCATTCAAACTCCAGTTTTTGTCCCTTTTTGAGTTTTCAAAATTAATTCAAAAACTATTGAGTTTCAGAAAAAGTGCATATTAGCAAAGTTGTAGGTTTTGGCAAATGGAACATCTTTCATATTTGAAGATTTCCATGTTTCAGTTTGAAATCCAAAGTAATTTTGATTTGAATCAAATTTGAAAAGTGTCCCCTTTTCTGTTTTTGAATATAGTTCAAAAAATGTTTGGAATTTGAAAATTTTCATATTGACAAAGTTGTAGATCTCATTTTTCTGAGAAACTTTGGTATTTTGAGTTTTTTCTGTGCAGTTCAAATTTAGGGAGAAATTTGCAAAATACAGAAACCAGCAAAAGTCAAAACCTACCCCCTAGCATTGTTCTTCTTCCAGCTAGGGCCAGGGGGGGCCCGGCCATGGCACCCCGCCGGCGCTGCGCCTGCAGCGCACCTGGCTGCTCCCCACGCGCCACCAACCTGCTGCCGCTGTCTCCCTGTTCCCTCCGCGCCCGCACGCGAGCGCTGACCCTCGCTCCCGTCCCCTACAGTCCTCTGCGCGTCGCCGCCGCGTGGCCATCGCCGGCGAGGTTTCGCCCAGGCCCCGGCTGCACGCCAGTACCCCCGCCTGAGCGCAATCGAGTGCGCGTGCGTCCGCCGAGCTTATCCACCCCACCCCGAGCTCTCTACCGACCCCTGGCCGTCCCTATAAAAGGCCGCCGGAGTCCCGACCTCCCTCACTCACCTCCGCCGTCGCCTCCAGCCCAGTCCAGAGCCTCCCGAGCCCAACCACCTAGCTCAGGAGCTCCGCCGTGTTCTTGCACAACTCCCCCACCCACCAATTTGGTCTCTACCGCCCCCGTTTGCCCGGCGTTGCTCGTCGTTGCCGTCTCCGGCAGAAATCCGGCGAGGTCGGAATCGTGAAATTCCTCGCCTCCGGCCTTGATCATCTCCCTCTGACTCTCGCATTCGCTTCCTTGGCTCCGTGCGACTATAACCCGACCATCGCGGCTCCGTTTGTTGCACAGGGTCGCCAGGACGCCTGTCGCCGCCGCGAGCTTTCCGCCGGCCAGCGTCGTTCACCCATACCCTCTCCGTCCATCCCCGTCCCTCGCCGTGCCGCTCAATCGACGCCGGTGAGTCCTCCGGTGCTCCCTGTGCTCTCGGTTTCGCCCCGGACCTCCTGGTTTGGCCGGCGTGCCGAGCGCCGCCCGTTTATGGTCGCCGGCGACGAGCTCCCGCCGCCGTGCCCGTTTTTCTTTTTATTTTTGAAGATGTGAATAGTGTTCAAATTTCATCTTTTTGTATGATTTTCTGTGTTGATCCAAAAATTCTGAAATTTTCATGGTAGACTCCTTATGCTCTGAAGTATTTTATAAAAATATGAAACTTGAGTTTTGTGCAAAAATTTAAAAATGTAAAATCTCTCCTTTAATTGAAAAATGAAGGGTTTTGGATTTTTGGAGAATGTTTTATAGCTCCAAAAATCTTGAGATAAATTTTGCAAGCTAGTTATGTCATCCTGAGTCTCTGGTAAAATTTTGAAGTCATTTGGAGCAAGTTGATTTTTGAGCATTTATTTTAATTAAGGAATAGTGCCTTTTGTTAATTAAATGTTTAGATTTAATTGAGCACCTTAATGACCTCCAAAAATTATGAAATTTGTTTTGCCATCTATTTATGCCATAATGAACTTATGAGATTAATTTGGTAATTTTTGGAGAAACTTCATAAAATGATCTTTTAAATAAATTAAGAAAAATAGAAAAGATGGATTAGGGTTGGTAATAAGTGTTTAATGATGTGATCTTTGGATTGATTGATGTTCATAGACCCCTACCCTTTGGTCTGTGATGGTTGTGATGCTATGTTTGGATGATGCTTAGGATAATTATAATAAGGTCTAGTTTAATCAATATTGCTTGAGGAAGAAATGGTTACCTTTTATGCTCAACCTAGATTTCGATTATGCCTTGCCTAAGAGTAATCTAGAATCAGTGGAATTGTCTTGCACCATAAGTCCATATCATCATCCTCATGAGCATTCATCTTTGCATCCGTATAGTTGACGAGGAAGGTACCAGAGTCGAGGCCGCTGTTGACGAACCAACTCCCGAGGCGACCCCGAGCTCCGACACCTATACCTACCCCGAGTCTGCTCTCTTTGCCATCCAAGGCAAGCCCCGGTGCATTTTAACCCTACCTTGTTTTTATAAATGTTTTCCTTAAATGTTTTACTATTGCATTAGGTAATAGGAGTTGTGTGATGACCTACTTCTTGCATTACCCACCTCCACCAAAAGATACACCTGTCCTGTTCTCAAAATGTTTGCAAAATGCTTAGCAATGCTATTCAATAGATTTGCAATAAAAATGCCAATTTCAAAAAAAGTGTGATCACTTTAAGAATGCTTATGGGAATTTGGCTTTACTCCCGTCTACTGGCTAGTTACCTGATCCGTACCTAGTCAATAGCGTGGAGAGGTTGTCTTAGCGTACGGTGCCGTCATGTTGTAGTCCGGGACTCAACAGTTGACACCGACCGGGACAGGGTTTGAAAAACTGACATGGCTATCACGCTCGGGTGAGATATGACCGAGGTATGGTCTTGTCAGAAAACTTTAGGAACCATCCGTATGGGGGCCTGCTGGTCAAGACTTGTAACTATTCACATACTTCGGAAAGCTCTGGCTCCGAGAAATCCTTGATTGGGACCGACAACCGCGCACTGGGAGTGGAGAGATGGCGGAAGTAGCATGTACCCACGTGGTCGTCGTACCTGGAAAGGAGTGGTGTACTGTACTTCCGGGTGGCGTAGGACCGGGCCCAATCTTGGAGGAATCGTGGTAGACGAGTTGGCATATGCAAGCTTGGATGCTACATATGCAGTGTGGATAGGGATCCTCAGCTGAGTATTATTTATCCGGATTAACGTTGCTCCTCGGTTATGGAGACTTGGTCACTGACTGTCAACGGGGATTGGTTCATAACTAGGTATGTTTTGAAAGGATAAAATGAATCATGTAAGGATGAAGTTATGAGAAATGCTTTTAAAACAAGTTTACAAAAATGCTTTTCCTGCAAAATGCTTGACTTTGCGTAAGCCTTACCTTGACTACCCTAAACCTCTCATTCCTGAGTCTTCTCCTTTTCTTTAGTCGGGTAAGTCTTGTTGAGTACCCCAGTACTCAGGGTTTGTTACCCATGTTGCAGGTATGCCTGAGACCCCGATGTGTCTCGCACCCTGTTGCGTGACCTTCGTCCAGGAAGAGGCCGATGAGGCCGATGAGTAAATGTGCACCCTCGGGCTGGGTGTTACATGTATCTTTATGTTAATGTTTCCGCTACGTTGTCTACTTTGAATCACCCGAACAATGGTTTGTAATAACCGTACTACTTATCTCATTTGAAACCTCGGTTTGTAAAACTATTGTTATTTAAGTCTTCCGCTCTTTATTCCGATATTATTTGTAAAAGTATGCAATGCTGTAACCGAATTGTGAGATGATCCTGCGGACATTGGGCGCTGATGTAGCCCAGTGGCGAAACAGGTCTTAATCGCATGGAACATAAGTTCGGCTGTCAGAGGTTGACAGGGACCTGTGGGCCATGGGATTAGGGTCGTTCCGTCACAGAGTGGTATCGGAGCATCTCACTTTAACGTTGCAGTGTTCTTTTGCGAAAACTTCAAAAGTTCTTTTGAGTCCAAAAAAAAAAATTTAAACTTGACTATTTTGGTCCAAATTGCTTATCTCAACTTATCTTTATTTGGCAACACTAGTAGCAGGACAGTGATATATATATATTAAGCCCTATATTTATGTTAAGTATTGCATTGCCTTGTTCCGTAGGAACGATTCATGCATCATGTCATATTCACTTAAGGATCTTAAAAGGTTCGTTGGGATAGTATGCCTATACCTTTTTCTCGCTAGCCTTTTCTCATCTATATCCTCTTGACCAGATATGGCTCGCATCAAGCTGACCGCCCGCAAGTCGACTGGACCGAACGGTGTGCCGCGTCACCAGCTGGCGCCACGCACCGGAGAAGAGACTGGAGAATCCTCCAATGGTCGTCGTTTTCCCCGTCGCACCCGCAAGAACCTGAAGGAGGAAATCAAGAATCTGAAGGCTGAGATGGAGAACATGGAGCATGACTTCTACCACTCACGCCTGGAGTTTTATGAGGCACGAGCTTCCCTGGAGCAGGCCAACCGGAACACGGTTCGCGCTATCAAGCAGCGCAATGATGCTTGGACCCGCGAGGACGTCACCAGAGCCCAGCTCCATGGACTGCAGCAGTACACCGCCCAGATCGAGCAGTACAATGATATGCTTCATGAGGAGGTACACCAGCTGCACAACCAGCTTCACCCCGTGATTCCACCAGTTGCTGAGGACCCCGAAGACGGAGTCGTGGAGGAACCTGAAGTGGAACACGAGCCCGATCAGAATGAGGAAGTGGAACCTGCTGAAGATGTCCACGTTGAAGACGAAGATGAGGAGGAAGAGCCTGAGCTTATCATCGAGGATGATGATGATGACGAAGACATGATCATCATCGACGACGACTAGACTCATAGTGTCTGTACCATCTGCTTACCTAAAACCTTAGTCTAGGTTTGGGGGCGTTAGTCTGTCTGTTGCCAAGTCTGGCATGTATCTTTCTTTTTGTACCTTTTCCCTTTTTCAGTCTGTTGTCATCTTTATCAAGCCAGCTATCTTTGTATCAGTAAAGCTATCAATCGGTCGTTTCAGAACCTTTGTCCATATATGCTGAGTTCCGAGTTGCTTATACAGATGCCTGTGAACACCCGTACCGGAGCCGGAGGTGCTGGGGATGACCGTCTCCCAAACCCTCCACCTGTACCAGCTACCCTAGCAGAGGCCATTGCAGCCCTGGCCGCCGCTGCCAATCTGATGGCTCAGAACCAAGGACAGCAGAATGTTGGTCACCGTGGTCGTCACAACCAAGAGACCACCTATGTGGATTTCACTGAAACCCGTCCACCGGTTTTCACCAGAGCCGATGAACCCCTCGAAGCTGATGATTGGCTCCGCACCATGGAGCAGAAGTTTGGTCTCATCCGATGCACTGACATCCAGAAGCCCCGGTTTGCTTCGCAGCAGCTTCGTGGCCCAGCAAGTGCTTGGTATGCCAACCTCTTGGCTGCCCAGCCTGAAGGTCATGAGTTGACCTGGGAAGAGTTCCGCACCGCTTTCCGTGCACACCACATCCCATCAGGTCTGATGAAGATGAAGCTTGATCAGTTCCTAGCCCTGCAGCAGAAGGACTCCACAGTGATGCAGTATGTGGGTCAATTCAACCATCTGAGTCAGTATGCAGCGGAATATGTCAACACGAATGAGAAGAAGAGAGACTGTTTCCTTAGGGGATTGCACCCTAAGATCCGCAGAAGCATGTCCAACAACCTGACCGGTTCTTATCACGAGGCTGTTGACCGGGCAGTTGCTTTTGAAGAGAGTAACCGTCAGTACCAAGAGGAGAAGAAGAAGAAGAAAGCAGGATCTAGCAGCCACTCTGGCAATCACAAGCGCCAGAAGGTCATATATCATCCTAGTCACCACCACAACCGTCCACCTTACCCTCACCAGCAAGTGGTTGTCCGTACCGCGGCTACCACCCACAACGCCAACCAACAAAGTGCCACTCAGCCGAACGCCCCAGGTGTTCGTATCACCACCCCACAAACCGCCTATAACCATCCCTGCTACAACTGTGGTCAACTTGGCCACTGGTCTCGTGAATGCCCAAAGCCCAAGAAGCCTGCTCAGAACTTTCAGAAGGGTCCTGGAGGACCACAGCAGCAGCAACACCGTGCTCCACAGCAGCAAGTTTTTTTTTTTTGCAAAAAAACGAAGGGGGCAGTTGTCAAGAGCACGGGACAAAGTCA